>VDFB02077889.1:0-15418 GCA_007258455.2 Sequoia sempervirens
AAGTCTCTTTACAACAGTGGCATAATGCTCTGCCCTCTATTTGTACATGTTACGAGCTTGCTCTACTTTATCCAGCCTTCCCGCCAAGATATCCAAAGTGACTTGCGCATCGGCTTTTGCACTTTCGTTGGTAACCTTGCCAAGTTGGACCTTTGTTACTATGTAGTCCTCCATATTGACATCACCTTCTTGATTCGGTGGTATGCCAATTTCAGCATACTTGTGGCCATACTTATCAACATTCAGCCTCGAGTATACCTTTTCCTTTTTCTTCCCTTTGGCTTTTGGAAGAACTATCTCTTCGAGGTCGAGCTCCTATGGAGAAATCATTTGCTTTTTGCGCTTTGACACTTGAGATATTAGCCAAGGAGGAAGAAAAAAAGTGTGAACTTCTGGATCTACTGTCAATTCGGTCGCCATTGCCACTTCTGAAGTTATTGTCACAACTGAACTTACCATTGGTATCGTGACAATTGGAGAAGTGTTTGTCATCATTGCTCCTGTAGTTGACACATTGAGCTGATCACGCATTGACTCATTCATGAAACGATTGAATTTTTTTTCAGAAGTGATATCATACGTTGGCGAAGACAAGCTAGGAATGGACGATGGAGGGCTTGATAGTATATCAACCGTATGGATGCTTGTCACTGAAGGAGTATCAAGCTGGGTTGATGCTATAGGGATAGGGGATATCTCAACTGCAGGAATGCATGTGGTAGGAATAGGCGACGAGGGAACAGGAGGTGGAGGAGTTCTTGAATCTGGAGGGGTATGAGGAACGTTTGAAGTCACAGGCGATGATGTTCTGGGAATTTCTTCAACTACATTCTTAGGAGGAGAAGTAGTTATTTCTTGATCATGCCCGGGTTCCTGTTGATCACCCTCTTGTCTCTCTGATTCTGGTTCTCCTTCAAAGTCACCTTCAGATCCTTCTTCAGAATCTTCATCAGACTCTTTCCCGCTTTTAGAAACCTCTTCGACATCGGAGTCTGCTTCTGTTGAATCTTCATCTTCAGCGGATTGGTCGCTTGAAGTTTCTTCTTCATCGGAATCTATCTCCTCCAGAATAGGCTTTTTACCCTTAGAGCGAGATGGATGAGATTCTATGATTTCTGTCTCTTGGACAGCCTGGGTATCTTTCTTACCAACAGTGAACTTGATCCTAGGACCTCTTCGCGAAGAAGTGGGAATGGCCGCTGATTTGTTTTTGTCGCGGAGTTCTTGTTGTTGGCGAGCTTCTGCTTCAGATTCCTCTCCTTCTGAGTCTGTTCTGAAACTTTTCATTGCATAACCATGTTTATGTAACCATTCTTTTGTGTTGGCTAGGATTGGCCTCAGCCTTTCTCTCATGCTGGTAACCTCTTTCCTAGACCATTGTATTGCAAGCAACGGCCTTTTAGCAATGCCTTGCTCATCATAGACAGCGTTCATGATATCACCTGGATCTTCAAAATTCTCTGGTAGATCAGCAATACCAAGATCTCTGATTTGTTGAACTGTCAATCTGCAATAGTCCATTTTGTGAATGGCTTCTTCATCTCTGCAATCTGCCCAGATGTCCTCAAAACGGTACCTGTGTTGGTGACCCTTTTGCAACTTTTTTCTGACATCTCGGTAGTCAAAATCAAACCTATACCTGTAGGTTTTGATGGTCATGATCTGCATTTCAGCATAGACAGACTTAGCCTTTTGTGCAGTTTTGATAGTATATCGGCCGATGGTCAGCGGGAACTTGAACCCACGCTTGTGGTTGCTTCTTCGTTCTTTTCGGTGACCGAGCATCAACTCTGCCCGTGATGTTTCATGAGAACCCACTCTATCCAAGGATAACGTGGTAGCATGTAGGGACAACCAGCTGTAGCACTTTACCTCAAGTAAGTAAACGCTGAATTCGAGAGAAAGATGCATCCAACTTTACTTTTACCACCTTATAGGCTTCATCAGACACTCTTCTTCTTTCCAAAGCTGGATCAAAGTTGAAGAGTAAAGGCACAAAGAAAGCATCAGTGACCCGTCTGAAATGATGAAAGCTTTCCTTTAGCTCCAACTGATAGAAATATCTGTACACAGGCACCATCATTCGATTTCCCTTTGTAGATAGACCTGGGAATTGTCTCATCACAGCTGCTGCGTACACCAGGTAAGAAGTCATGTAGAATCTCAATGTAGAAGGAGCATTGATCAACCTTCGTATTCATCACTGATTTGTTTGCCCCAGTCAATATGCACCTTCTGCCTTCTTATGATCCTGATGTATTCATACATCCAATCGTGAAAAGTGGATGATTCCGGCAAGCCCTTCACCCTGCTTAGAAACATGATCATATCCTTGACGTGACGTCATCTTTGAAGTCACTTCTCAGGAGTCCTTTCGGCAATCTAGAAACAGATGATCTAGGCTTCTTGAGCCATTGAGTGTTTATCAATTGTTTAGCCTTATTGGGATCAGCATCGAAGATCTCCTGTGCTTTTGATATAGAGATGTCAATGTATTTCTCCATATGAGGGACCTTGAAAATAATGTCAAAGAAATCGGGGTCGAGTCTCAGAATCTCGTGCCCAGAAGAGTCGATCATGCTTCTGCTTTCTTGAATATAATGAGACGCAACTTGAAGAACAAACTCGGTATTGTGTGCAGCTGTAGGAAACATCGCCACCAAATGGAGGTTGTTGTGTATGATTGCTCTCATTGAATCAAGAAGAGGCTTCGTCTCAGTTAGCTTTGCGAAGTCAACCAAGTCTTGATGACCAACTTCTGTATCTTTTATTTCTTCGACTTTGGAAAGCACCATAGTCGGCGGATAGATGCCTTGATATTTGTATTTCATCTTGCCTTTTGCTTTTGAAGAAGAAGGAGGCTTAGTAGCAGTCATCAAAAAGAACTGGAACTCTGATCAATCTTGACTTGACGATCTTTGAAAGTAGACTGCAATCCGTTTAGTCAGAACAAACATCAATTGTTAGGAAACATGGGAAAGCACGAAATGAGCACGAGGATGGGAAAGCGTGAGGCGGATGACGAGGCACGCAAAACGATGCACAAAGGCAGAAAAAAGAGGCTCAGGAGTGCACTGGTCAAAAATGAAGCTTATCTGGGAAGAATTGGAGAAAGCTCAAAAAAAGTGTAAGGGCGCTAAAATTCAGCGCCCTTACATCTCAGAAAAATGACTTTTGATGCAAGGGCGCTAAATTTTAGCGCCCTTACATCTTGCAATGTTAGGAATTTTTTGACATTTTCAAAATGTCAGAGCGCTAAAATTCAGCACTTATGCATTTTTTGTCAATTTTGGAATGCAGATGTAAGAGTGAATGGCGATGGCGCTCATGCTTGACAAATGCAATGTATGTAACATGAAAGCTTTAAGGATAATTTGGTTTGTCTTTGGATAGGGTTGCAATTCGCACTATTATTATTTTTGCATTCAAAAGCTAAACTTCTTTCTTTCCAAGTGATAGATCTTTTCAAAGTTTGCAAAATGGAGAAGGTGATGTGAATAACGTAATGAGAATAACAAAAACGTTAGAAAGAAAAGCGCAGCGGAGAATGGAGTTACAATGAAACACAAGAGTTTGCGTTGTGTTAGAAAAGGAATGAAATGCGTAGAAGAGTCATGGAAAGAATGCGTAGGTTTAGAAAATGGAAATGGAGGAGAGAAATGCGCATTCAAAACGATAAGTGAGGATAAGGAAAAACGCGAATGGAGGTAAAGATGCGAAGAGAAAAAAGAAGAAACAGAAAAAACAAAGACGCGAATGAAGAAAGACGCGAATGGCGAGAACAAAACGCGTAGGAATGAAAAACGCGAATAAAGAACATTAGATCATGTACAAAAAGAAAGAGGGAGACAATGCAACAAGACTTACCTGAACCAAAGCGCGAAGAATGCTAAAGAAGAAAACAAAACCTCAAAAACATGATTTGCAGTTGAGAGGCAAACTCGCACAGCAAGAGGAAGAAAAGAACATGAAATATGAACAACTAAAATGGCGAATTCATTCACTTAAGTGAAAATGAAAATTAAAAACCTAACTCAAGTCGAGCAATAAATTTAGGCACGAAAAGTGGCACGATTGACGAAAAATGCGAAAACGTGAAGAAACATGCCAGAGCCATGAAAAAGTTTAAGTGGCGAAGGAAAATGTAATGGCGCTAAAATTTAGCGCTATTACATTTTTTTTGGAAATTTCACTACATGCAGGGGCGCTAAATTTTAGCGCCCTTGCATTTTCCAGACTTAGCCAATTTTGGCTTCAGGGCAGGAGCGCACTTTTTCAGTGCCACTGCATTTTTCGTAATTTGCTAAGTACGAACAGTGAAACTTCGCGAAAGATCTCGTTTCGAAGGTCTTTGCGAGGCAAACATGGGGGAATGCTCGAATTGACTATTCGAGGCTTAGGAACGCATTTTGAGGTGGCTTGAAAATCACTTCGTTATGCGTGCTTGAACTTCACGAATCCTAGGAAACGGACAAGTTTCATAGGGGGGTTATCCGTGGAACGAGCGCTGCTAGATTCTGTGATAACAGTATTAATGAAAATATTTATGGGGTACCAATAGATAAGGAACTCAACCTTCCTCATATGCCTACACAACTACAAGATGCTTCACCACTTTTGATTGAATAATCCACAAACATCAATGTGGGAATAGAAGAAAACTATAAAATCACACAAATCATAACATCTCTAGACCTTGAAGAAAAAGAAAGCATCATTTTTGTACTCAAATACTTCCCAAATATATTTGCATGGTCCTACATTGATATTCCAAGACTAAACCTTTCACTTTTGGTACATTATTTTATAGTTCATCCCAATACAAATCAACATGATAAAAGCTATGAAAGATGCATCCAAACTATTGATCTCCTTGTCAAAGAAGAGCTACGAAAACTCTTGGAAGTATGATTCACTAGACTAGTTGACTACCCTAGGTAGGCTCCCAATATGGTTCTTGTCAACAAAAAGAAAAAAATATCCTCACCCACACTATGAACGAATAAATTTATAAGTTCATCCTCCATATAATTAATTGCTAGATGATATTTTTTCAACCATCATCACTAACAATAGAAAAAAATTCAAGAATCATGAAGTGCAAGTCATCTATGACCAAATCCACATAAAGAAAAAGTGGTCCACACCTATCACCCACAAGGTAATGACCAAGTTGAGACATCTAAGAAATAACTTATTACAATATTTTAAAATATTACCAATGACATTGATCATTGCTAGCACCTAAAATTCAACCCCACCCTAGCTATCTATTCAAAAGTATTTGCATATCTATTAGCACCACTCCATATTCCCTCATCTTTGGTTTTGATGTCATATTTACAATTAAGATCAAAAAACCATATATATGTGTCTCTTTATGTGACCTCATTACTAATGAATACTATAGATGCACAATTGCATGAGCTACGATGTCTAAATGAACATAATCTCAATACACTAAATCATCTCAAACCATATCAAACTTGTTGTGCTATAGCTACAAGTGTATCAAAACTAAATAACTTTAACTTGATTACCTTGAGTTCAAATAAAATCAGAAGAACATGAATCAATATTGTGAGAAGAGAGAGATTCTTGATCCAACTTATACGGGTCCCTATATTACTACTGCCAAATATGGATAAAAAGCATACAATCTACCTACGCCTAAATGTCAAGAGAGAATATCCCATAAATATTATGAACCTCAAGGGTTCCATGCCTAATCCAATAGTTTAAATTTCTTAAATTTTAAGAAAAAACTAATAAAAGCCTATTAAAAAAAAAATAGCCCTCTATTGAAAACCATTCATATGGAACCATAATTAAACATATTTATAAGTGTCATGTGTAGTGTCAACTACCCATCTATGAGATAAATCGAGAGAAAATTTAGTACGTGAATAATATCATATTTCTCTCCATGATATCATAGTTGGGTGTCCAAATATCTCTTCTACTATCAGTGTAGTAAAATCATTATTTATCTCTCGATTCTTAATGAAAATAAAAAATTCAAAATGTTCTTGAAAGTTCAAACAGAGAAGAACAAAACCCAAAAAATGAATATATTCTACATAATGAGAGAGAAGCATAGAAAATGAAGTGAATATGAATGTTGCGTACAAGTTCCAACAGGAGTGTAAACGAGTGTGAGAATTTGTATTGGGCAAAAAAATTGGTTTGCATTTTCAGTCAGAAATTTTATTTCCTTATACTTTCCTTTTTGTTATCTAAATTGAAGGTGAGATCATTTTTAGCTTTGGCATCAGTGTCTTCAGCTAGGAGCTGGTTCAGAAATGGCAGCATGTGTAAATTTTGTAGTGGCTGCTTTATGGGATTTATGACAGTCTAAGAAATATTCAACTCAAAATTGCAAAGAATCTAAGCCCCTGCCAAAAAATGTCACCAACTTCAACCTCATCTCGAGTCATTCCTATTGATGTCGCCAGCCATGCTATCAATTACTACAACCTCATTGAGCATATGGGAATAATCATAGACCATCCTCGAGGCAAATATATCAAGTTAGGTTTTAATTGATTTAATTTCTATTTGTAGCTTGTAATTGTATTAGAATATAAATTTAAGTCAATTAGCATTAAGTTGAGTCATTCAATAAGTATTTTTTAGTTTAGTTTAGTTTTTAAAAATTTATATCTATAGATTGAGTTTTTAATGATAGTTTTTAGATTGAAGAAAAATTATTGTTGGTTTAGTGTCTCAGTGTCGATCGAGTCAAGTTGTATTATTTTCTTTAAAACAGGGTTCAATTTTATGATTCATAAATTGTCATGTCAGTAAAAGTATGTCTATAACAAAAAAAGTGTCAAAAATTTATAATTGTCTCAATTGTAACTAGATGCATTATCACTTGTACACAACATCCATCTTGAGAGGTCATTCTAAAAAAGAGATTCAAAGAAAAAATTGTTGAGTAGCAAACCAATTGGAGGATGGAGGCACAAAAGGTCGGAGGACATTCAATGACCTCTTGTCAATCTCTAGCAATGAGGTTGAAAAATTGTATTAGTGACAAAATTATTTGTGCTAGTTTGACTAAAGTCAAGGGTAACTTACAATGGAAGTGGCAATTCCCTATGTTGTTAAAAATTGAGTGGAAATGGTAAACAATAGTGGCTACAATTGAGAACATTGTAAACATTCCCATAATAAGTTTGAAAAGAGAATGTGGATATCATTGATGTTGTTTAAATAGTTGTATAGCAAAAAAATTGGTTGTAAAAGTTCTCTAATTGCTAGGACTGTGGTCAGTTAGTGATCAATTCACTGGAAGTGGAAGTGGGATAACTTCTTGTATGTAGGTGATCAGGTGTAGCAAGATCCAGATATTAGTATGCAGGCATACAATTTTTTAATTCATGTGGTATACTTTTCCCCCATGTTCGCACTAAAGGGGTGTTACGAATTAATATTATTACTCACGTGTATTAGCCGTAAAATGATTTGTAGTAACAACTCATATAATTATTGTTAGTTTATTTCTACCCTCAAGCCTAAATAGCCTTTAAACAAGGTGTCCTTGGAGTTTTAATGTTATATGTCTAATCCTAGTTTTTAAAAGGTTTGAAGGTCTTTGAAGGGAACATAATCTATTGAGAGGGGGGTGAATCGGTAGATCTAATCAATTCAAAACTCTTAATATTTGAATATGAATCTTGAATCTCCACTACTACTAATCAAGAACTTATCATGAACACACACATCCACACAAGAGAACATCGGATATATGTGGAAGCCTAAGATGGGATAAAACAAAGTGAGAATAGTTGCTTGGATCTACTGTCCAAATCCAACCTCACAAAATAGGAATATTATAAGTGAATTTTATAATATGAAGTAGGTATCAACCTACTAGAGACACCAATCCCCAATTGTACTTGTAGGCACCAACCTATTGGATCCCCAATACAATGAATTGAGTGCCAACTCTACAAGTAGAACACCATCTCCACAGAAATACAATGATAAAGTTTGCGGACCTTCAGTGTAGCCAATACATCTCATACACGTGTTGAACTAACTTCACACACTCTTCCACTCTTCATACGATCTTCTGATAATTTCACACACTTTGAGATGCAACTCTCCTTGACTTACTCTAGGTTCACAAGATAGTCTCCTTATATGTTCACCACCTTCTCTTCAAATTATACTTGTAATGTTATAAAATTGCACCCCTTGAAATTTTACATACATTCTTGTATCCACTTTAGTTTCCACTCCCTTAGCAATTGTGTAGGCTTTTTTAGCCCCTACATAATCCTTTTTCCCTTTCAAGATGCTCAAGACCCCTTTTCAGCAACTACCCTAGCGTGTCAACTTTGCATCAAACCTCATGCTCTTATTGTTCTTATTGTTTTGTAGCGTGATGTGTCTGGACATTAGCATGTCATGCGGACATCTGTGCACCATGCTAGCTTCCTGTAACATTTTTACATTCAAACAACAATTTCTAAGTGCCTTGCCACTTGTCAGCTCCTTTTATTAGTGGCAACGGCCTAGGACGCCTTGTAACAACTCAAGAAGCTTCTTTTCCCTCCTATTCTCTCTTTAAAAGCTATATCTTCAATCCATTGAGCCTTCTTGGTATTTCTCTCTTGGTGACACTCTCTTGCTCTTTCTATCTTGCTTTCATAGCTCTCTATAGCTCACTACAACAGCACTCGCAAGCTCTTACGTTCTCACAACACTCTCTACTACTCTCTTGGTTCTCATAGCTATCTCTCTTTATGGCTTCCTTAAGCCTTGCAGGTGATACCTCTCTTGTCTCACGTCTTTGAGCATCTTGGGATTTCTCATATCCCCTATCTAATGCCTCTCTATTTTGTGCTATGGGTTCTTCTCCTTGAGTGGGGTTTGCTATCATTCTTGCGTTCATTTCATTTATGCTTATTATTTCTCATTGTCTATTTGGTTTCTCGTGGAAGTGGGAACACCAAAATGGGGGTTTGACTGAGGCAAGCCCCTAAATAGGCCCAACATTTTTCCTTGGTCTTATGTCTGTAAGTATTGAAGATATTTACTTGCTAGAGGCTTCATTATTTGGACTGTTGTGAGCACTTTCTTTTCCTTCCTTAGTTTTATCATTTACATTTAGTTCACTTTGTAACTTTATTTTAGTTATGTTATTCTTTGTTACTTTCTTGTATCTTAGAGTTCTTAGCGGTCAGGGTAGAAGTAGTTACTTTCTATTCTTTGCGACTTTCTCAATTTTTAGTCCGTACGGGATGTCAGCGCACCTATGGGACTTCAGCACGCCGCATTGTAGTCTGTACTCCATGCTTCCATCCTTTGGCTAAAAAACTTACCAATTTTTCCAAAAAACCTTTGTGACCTACTCATTCTGATTCAGAAACTCTTGCTCTTTCCTTGAGGTAGTTTAGGGAAGTTCATTCCATGGTACTCTCTTGAGAATAAAGAGACTCATGAGTAGTGAATCCCCCTTCTCTACATTTTAGTGAACCCGACGTGAGAATACCTTCCCCATTTCATACTATCAAGGTGATACATCAGTCTTTGATCAACTTGTCTATATCTCTATTTCAAAATGTAATTTCTATCTTTCTTCCTTCTATCTCTTTCTAGATTTGTTAAGAAACTTCAAGAAGTCCTCTTACAATTGTGTGAAAGCAAGTTCTTTTTTATTTTCTTATTATTCTTTGTTGATCCCTCTCCTGAAATACCTTTTAAGGATATTTTGGTGCAAGAGGATGAAATCATTGATGCTTTTCTTAACATTACTCTACCTTCTCTTCATTCCAATGCACTCTCTTCTAGAGATGATGCATTAGTGAATGATGAACCTCCTCTTCATTCCAATGCACTCTCTTCTAGAGATGATGCATTAGTGAATGATGAATTTCCTCTCACATCAGATCCTTCAAGGATGGATGTTGAGCATATTTTTTCAAATGGCTCCTCTATAAGTTGTAAGGAATCTGTAAATATCATCTATGTCTCTTCCGCTCCTAAAAGGCATAAGAGACCGATCATTTATCTGACCCCAACTAGTCCTTCGCCTAAAAGTATTTTTTTATTAATGGTGTTCCATTTTATAGTGATTCTCCTTATCTTTCTAATGCTCCCTCTTATAGAGTGGTAGCCCATACTTATAATAGTAGAAAGAATAAACAAAATGTTAATCAACGTACTTCTTTACCACCTTCTCAACCAAGTCTTACTTCAGCACCTAAACCTACAACTAAAGCACCTGGTGATTACTATCTTTTTGGGAAACTTCGTGTTACTCCGACCAAGATCTCATTGTGGGACTTGCTTTAGTCTACTCCTATTTATCAAGGTATGCTTCAGGAAGCCTTGCAAAAGATCCTCTTACCTTCTTCTGCTAAGCTAGCGGATGTCAATGCATTGATAGCTCATATTTTTCTAGATTCGTCAAATATTACATTCTATCCACAAAAACTCTCACCTCTGAAAGTACAAAAGCAAGCAAACCCTCTAATGATTATAGTCAACATTAATAAAATTGGCATTAGACGTACACTTGAAGCATTGATTCCAGTTTGGCACTCAATGTATGCAGCATCGATTTGTTGCCTAAAATTAAAATTGATTCAACTTCACTTGTAGCTTCTTCCATTATCATTTGTGGGTTCAATAATGTTAGACAACAAGCTCTAGGTACAATAGTATTACCTTTGCAGCTTGGACCCATTACCATACCCACCCTTGTATATGATATGTTAGAAAAGTTACCATATAATATACTCCTCAATAGACCATGCATTCATGCTATGAGTGCAGTCTCGTCTACCTTGCATAAATCTATCATGTTCATTTGTAACAATCTAGTATTCATAATCAAGGTTGACCTCGATGCTATACACTTATGCACAAGATGGCAATTGTTGGCTAGGCTTCAATTGTTCTTACTCTTATCCCTTTAGTGTCTTCCAATGTGTTGATGTTTAATCTAGTAGTACATATTACAAAGGATACTCTTGAGGCAAATGTACCTGAAGAAGATCCTTCTAAAGCAAGAAATCTTAAGTCTATTCCTTCTGCCTCTTCTCAAGGTAATGCATGTATCGGTGATGATTGGGGTTCTTTAGACTTTACAGATTCCTTCATTGGGGAATATAAAGTCAACCTGATCCACTTGGGCCTTTTGATAACACCATCCAAACCCACTATTAAAGATGATTATTCTTCTATATAATGGGATAATGTGAATACAAATTGTAATTTTCTTAATGTTGATCCTCCTCCTTCTGAGGAAGATGATCGCACCTCTATTAAATAGGCTAATGCTAGCAGTCCTATCAAGAAGGTTGGTGGTGATCCCAAAGAGGAGTACAATCCCCATTGCTAGAATAATGCTCTTTATGAAGATCCTCCTCAAGATTTGCAAACATGTTATGGCCTTGGCTTTAAACTTGTTTCTAAATATGGCTATGGGTGTAAAGGTTGTGGACACAATGAACAAGGCATTTAGGTCCCTATAGAATTATATGTACCTCATAAGCGTAATTTGGGGCTTGGTTTCCCGAGTGAACAATGTAAACAAAAATCATGATTGAATGGCAACATGATTTCTGCTCAACCTCATTCTCTCAAATTGATTCATATGACATTATCTACTATCTTCATGTCTTCTTCTTGTGAGCATTCAAGCTTTTCTCCACAAGAGAAAGGGTTGCTTCCTGCTCCTCATTCTTTATCTAAGCAAGAGCATATTTTTTTGAGGCTTCTAAAATCCCATTTAATTACTCTTCCTCCTACACATAATAAATTTCATAAACATGTGATAAATCAAAAAATTATTTTTGTGCATACCATCAAGTTCCTGGCCATTCCACCAGTGAATGTAAGGCCTTGAAGGATAAAATAAAACAACTTCTTGATTTTGGTGTCACCACTCTTTGGTTTGTTGATGCACCTGCCTCCTTTTCAAATGATAAGTGATATTGAGGTATATCTATATCCTATCTATTCTAATAATTTTCTCATGAGGTTCTCACCTCTCCCTTTTCTAGTATCTTACATGGTTCTCCTCCCTTATATGTTGGGGGTAGTGATAAATTTTTCTGGAGATGTGCGTCCTTCTTAAGGAGCCCCTCTCTTCTCTCTATCTTTCAATTGGAGTGTCCCTTTGAATGGGCCCCTTTGTGTCTTGAAGGGTTCCCTGCTAAAGAAAACTCTCTTTGAAAGCTTCTCCTTCAAATGAATTAATTTGCATCTAGTTTGGGGGCAACCCGACTATACCTATCTTATATCTTGGCATCTAGCTTAGTGGCAGCCTAACTAGACCTATATTTTCTATGATTGTCCTGCAATGTAGCTTATAGTAGCCACAAGCTTATCTGATTTGTCTTTATTTGTAGGATTGGGAACTTGTAGAGATTCTTTGCATCAAGCTTTCCTTGTAGGATCGATCGGGCACATATAAGGACCAATCAAACTCTATGGAGCCTCTCACATTGGGCTTCCCTCAGGACCAAGCACCTAGGGTGCCTCCTTTGCAAGTCCAAGGACCTCTAAAGTAATTTCATCATGTAGGATCTCTTTGTTTGACTCTGTAGGACCAAGCACCTACAGAGCCTTTTGTTCACCTTCCATAGGTCTGAGGGCTTGCAGCACTTTTGAATGTCTACAAGATCAAGTACCTATGAAGCCATCTCTCTCTTCTCTTCTCAATTGTTTATACCGGATCGAAGACTTGCATCTGCTTCATCCTAAGTATATACCTCTTTCTCTCTTTGACATTGGTTGCTTCCCTGACTTTTGGGTGCATTATTCCCCCTTGAAGCAACCAATCCTTACATTCTTCTCTCCCTTTAAGAATTCTTCCATGTATTATTTCTTAATTTGGTGACAATGCATAGTATTGAGACAACCTTTTACATCGAGGTCTCTTTCACTTTGTTGACTCAAATCTTGTTAGTTTGTTATGTGTCTTTGTGTATGTGCTTTTTATATGTTCTAACCTCGTGATGTAAGTGGCTTTTTATATTCTAACTTTGTTGTTTTGTGTAGGTATTCTTTTTCTAATGCATTTATTTTGTAGGTCTTTAGCCTGGGGCCATGCTTCCTTGGTTCGAAGAGCTATCTGCTTCCTCTACAGTATCCTTTTGGTATAATGAATATGTTATTTATGTTTAGTATATTTCTTTTAGCATGCATATTAGTGTAGATTCATATGCTTACTAAAGTGGGGGTAAAATTTAATGTTGTTAAAACACCCCTTGCAATTTCACATACATTCTTGTATCCACTTTAGTGTCCACTCCCTTAGCACTTGTGTAGGCTCATTCTAGCCCCTGCATAAGCCTTTTTCTCTCTCAAGATGCTTAGGACCCCTTTTTTAGTAGCTACCCTCGCGTGTCAACTTTGCATCAAAACTCATGCTCTTACCATTCTTGTCATTTTGTAGCATGATTTGTTTGGACATTAGCGTGTCGCACAAAGATCCACACATCGTGCTAGCATCCTATGACATTTTGACAACCATTTTTTAGTGCCTTGCCACTTTTCAACTCCTTTTGTCAATGGCAATGGCCTGGGATGCCTTGTAACGGCTCAGGAAGCTTCTTTTCCCTCCTATTCTCTCTTTAAAAGCTATATTTTCAATCCATTGAGCCTTCTTATTGGTCCTTCTCTCTTGGATACACTCTCTTGCTCTTTATATCTTGCTTGCATAGCTCTTTATAGCTCGCTACAATAGCACTCTCAAGCTTTTACGTTCTCACAATGCTCTCTACTTCTCTCTTGGTTCTCATAGCTATCTCTTTCTTTGTGGCTTCCTTAAGCCTTGCACGTGATACCTCTCTTATCTCACGTCTTTGAGAATCTTGGGATTTCTCATATCCCCTATCTATTGCCTCTCTATTTTGTGATACGGGTTCTCCTCCTTGAGCAAGGTTTTCTTTTATCACTCTTGTGTTAATTTCATTTTTTCTTATTATTTCTATCTATCTATTTGGTTGTCTATGGAGGTGGGAACATTGAAATAGGGGTTTTCCTGAGGAAATCCCCTAAATAACCCCAACATTTTTCCTCGTTCTTATTTGTGCAGGTATTAAAGATATTTACTTGTTGGAGGCTTCATTATTTGGATTGTTGTGAGCACTTTCTTTTCCTTAGTTTTATCATTTACATTTAGTTCACTTTACTTTATTTCAGTTTTGTTATTCTCTGTTACTTTCTCGCATCTTAGAGTTCTTAGCAATCATGGTAGAAGTAGTTATTTTGTGTTCTCTGTACGGGACGCCAACGCGCCTATGGGACTTTAGTGCATCATGTTGTAGTCTGTACTTCTTGTTTTCGTCCTTTGGCTGAAAACTTATTAGTTTGTCCAAAAAACCTATGTGACCTCATTTTGATTATAAAACTCTAGCTCTTTCCTTGAGGTAGTTTAGGGCATTTCATTCCTTGGGACTCTCTTGAGAATAAAGCGACTCATGAGCAGTGAATCCCCCTTCTCTACAATACTTCACACTATGCATCTGTATAAATGTATGATTATATATAAGACATTACATAAAAAATTACTCCATGTTAGCCAAGCGTCTGCAAATAACCAGGACAACATAAGGTGGAACTAAATTCAAATTTCATGAAACATGTAACAAGTTGGTCCTAATTCAAATTTTTTTGCCACCAAAATAACATGATGTCGTGCACTTCCACAATAACCTTAACCTAGACCTATCTTAACACACCATGCTACCTTTAGGTACCACATGTTACTAGCTATTATCGTATTGTTCTCGAACACCATCCGATGGATAGAAAAGCATAGAGATCCTTTTATCACTTCAAAAAAAATTCATCTTGAACATATATTCTGGAAACTCTAGAATATGATAGAACGTGTGTAGGAATGCTCTCCTCTCAAACCACAGAGAAAAACTCACACTATGAAAGAAATACTAACCATAATTATATTTCCAGAGAAATCTCTCTACCTTGAGAACCTAAATTGAAACATTTTGGCATGGCCTTTCAGATTACTTCTATCATAGTGAATAGATGCATGCATGGTATTCCTAATATAGCTAGCAACACATATTTCTTGAACTAAAAATGATATGATAGTACACACAGATAGGTCTAATAGTACAACTCCTGAAAAGATAGTGCCACCTCTATGATGAATTTTATAAATAATCAGATTAATATTATTAAAGAAGAGTCGTGCTCTTATAGATTTTACAAACCCTACAAATTAGGGAGAAGATTTAGTTAACTGAAAGAGTCAACTAAACGTAACTAAAAGCAAACTAAAGCTAAAATGAAAGAGTTAACTAAATGTTAATTGAAGCAAATGAAAGATGGAGAGTAAGTTAACTACAGGTTAATTTATGACTAACTAAAGAGTAAATAACGCTAAGATGATCATTCATAATACATTTAATATTTAATACCATCC
>VDFB02077890.1:0-37434 GCA_007258455.2 Sequoia sempervirens
CATTAAAGGAACCTTGGAGTTGAACGCATGAACTTTCTTGCAATCTTAGCATGCGGAATACTTTGATCAAGAGAGAATAGAGGAGCTGTTGGCAACTTTATTCTGCGTTGGTGCGGTCACGAAAAACACATCAACAGGACTAAGAGACCCAAGATGGTGTATTAGTCTTATTCTAAATTTTTGCAAACTCTAAACAGGATCGTGAGGTCCAAGGTCTGTACTTGCTTCTCCTCTGATCTCAGGTTCTGAAACTTCCAGATCTGACCTGTAATTGAGTTTCCGTGAAGATGACAACTTGTTAGTGCAACTTTACACTCCAAGTGATCTTTAGGTCTACAATTTAGATCTATAATCACAAATATGCAGGATGGAGAAACTTGTTGTTTGTTAGTGAATGGGGGTTTGCCTTGGTCAAACCCCTTGTTGGTAATGAAACCTTGAAATGAAATAGCAATAATGAAGGAAATGGTGAATGAACAACATGCAATGCTACAACTCACCAAACCCTTGTAGAGTCTACAAACTTGTGTGTAATTTTTGCAATGGATATAGATCTTGAATGCTTGTAAGATAGGACTTGAATTGCTTGCTTGAATCAAAACCCTACATCACAAATGTTAGCACAACACACATGCTGCAAGAAAACTCTTTGATATGATTCTTGAATCTAAAAATGACTCCAAATGCTTGATGTAATGCTCTTGAATGCTCTTGTGAACTAAATTTGATATTATGAATACTCTCACAAAAGACTTGATTAGAATGAATGAAAAAATCTTGTATTGATACTTATGCTTAATATCCTAAAATTATATAACACCAAGCTGACATATGGATTTGTTGAATAAAGAAGGCTAAATCCTACCAGAATTTGAAATTAAATCTCGAAAATGACTCAAAGAGGACTAAGACGCCCTAGTTGGTATCTTAGTCCCAAGTCCTAAAAGCTTTTGGCACAAATACCGAAAAGGGGCCCAATCCGTATATGCCAAAATAAGGGTCCCGAGAGCCTTGGGGGACAAAGATGCCCTAGGTGGCGTTTTAGTCCTGACCCAAAAAATCAAGGACACAATGATGGAGTCATTAAATTATGATTTAGGACTTGGAGAATTTTGGGATTAACCAGAAAAAGATGTAATTCATAGGGCTTGTGGACACAAAATAGGACCAATTAAGCCATAAAGAAGCATAGATAAAGCAAGGCGGCCCCAAACAAGTGTGAAAATGCAAGGGTATGCATTTTACTACATGACAAAAACATGCGAAGATAATGCAAATGTTTGCCACTACTTTAAAGAAATTGCTAACACCATGCTGTGAGCTATTACTTTAAAGTAGCCAAAAATGAAAAGGAATATAGGGTTGTCCCCCAGAAACACATAAGGGATCTATGGATTCGGGGTAAGTATCCGTCTTTGCTACAATGATATTAGAGAGCTTGGAACTGTCATCATTCCCTAAATATATATAGATTTGGAAGAATGACACAAAGAGAGCGAAAACAAAGAAAAACCTTTTGGGTCAATAGGGAAGAGACATAGGGTGTCTCGATGCCTTGCGTCATCCCCAAAAGGAAAACACAAGACAAAAATAAAAAGAAAAATGAAAGATAATGGAAAATGTTTTGGGTCAACATGGAGGAGACATAGGGTGTCTCGATGCCTTGGGTCATCCCCAAAAGGAAAACACAAGACAAAAATGAAAAGGGAAATGAAAATAAAAGGTAAAGACTAATGAAAATGCAAAAAACTTATGACATATAGAAGAATGTAGGTAGAAATAGAAGAATGCACATAGACAGGAAACATCAAACAAAACATCACGGGGAATCACAATACGCACATGTAATCACGCAAAAGAAAAGGGAATAATGCAAAAGACTAGTAAAGCATATGCGAGTCAACCATCTAGTAGGTCATCCACATCCTAGTCTTGTTGAGTATATGTGGAATGCAGATCACTAGTGAGAGAGACAACATCAAATGATGTACTAGGAGAATCATTGGGTTTAACACATGGTGCATCACTCGGTTTAGGAGGATCATCACGGTTGTTATCGTTTAAGCTCATAGAAGAGGAAAATAACAAATTCAACCCATTATGCACTTGCTCATCAATTTTAGTTGTTTCTTCATCATCCAAGTTAACCATAATAGGACAAATGATAATATGCATAGAAGGTGCTAGTCCTTGCTGTGTTGGAGACATAAGATCTGTGTGTTCTGGTAAGTGAGGAGGCTCATCGTTTATTGCTTCTGTCAAATTTGGATTTTGATTTTCAATGTTCTCTTCGTTCATCTTTTGAGCAATAGCATGACATCTATGCCTACGCTCTCTAGCATTTCTATTTCTTTTGTTACGGTTTTACGGTTACGTGTGGGTAGGAGCGGGTTTGTGAACCATAGATTCCTTTTCTTCTCGTGAAGGAAGAACGGAAGAAACCATGGAAGGTTGTTCAACCACTTTCTCTTTGTCTTTGTAAATTTGTTTAGGAGGCATATTAGGACTTGTTTGGTTCTCTCTTGGCCTTTTGTAGGAAATAGGCAAGGGATTTTTGATGGATGGGTCTTGGTTTGTTGGAAGGGCTTTAAGTTCAATATTGTTTTCTCCAGGTGGTAGAGGTTCGATCATGGGTGGAGGTAAATTCACAAGGGATAATTTGGCTATGCATTTTGCTTTGAACTTTTGGTAGGATAGGAAAAGGAAGTCCTCACGAGGTCTTATAGGTTCCATGGGCTCAGGCCAAAAATAGTCTAAGGAAAAATTTCCACTAGAAGACAGAGGGCTAAAGCCACTATTGTTGACAGTGAATATTTCATTGCCGACTGGAAACTTTAAGCACTTATGGACAATGGATGGGACCGCTTTCATGGAGCGAATACATTTATAGTCTAGCTTCACATGAAATTGGTTCCAATTAGAGATTATAGAGAATGATACATTTAATTTCTTCGGTCCTACTTGTAAAGGGAGTGTGATTGAGCCCATCGTAGCACGAGCAAAACCATCATGCGTTTTAATCCATGCTTTCGGTTTATCATAGCTATCTTGAGTAAGTTCATGCACATATAAAAGTTCTTTTGTGATCACATTCTCTCCACAGACTTGATCAATTAAAATCCCAAGAGTGGGTCTGCTATTGATTCTACCGGCTATGTAGAGAGAACCATTAGGTGTATTTTTGATTGTTTCTTCTGAAGAGAAAGTAATGTCAATAGGCATTATGGTTTGATGTTTACAAGACTCGATGTCAATCACTCCTATCATTATATTAATAGTACTTTGGTCATTAGTATCCATAGGAGTTTGTTCATCATCATCCATAGGATTTTTTTTGTTATTGCTCATGTTATCATCATCCGTATCGACATTCATCACTTCAGGCTTAGTTTCACTAGGCTTAACAAATGAAATGCTATGGTTAGGAATGAGATTGGTAAAGATTTGCAAGTTTTGGTTAGGAGCAACAAACTTATTGCCTATGTCATTCACATCTCCAATTTGGATATGATTGGAATCAACGAGGTCTTACACAAGATGTTTAAGACGCCTGGAATGTTTTATATCATGTCCTTTTTATTGGTGATAAGCACAATAGGCATTCTGTCTAAAGCTCGGAGGTAATAGCTTGCTAGGGTCAAGAGGTCGAACGTGAGGTAAGGTAATCATGTTCTTGTTTAATAGTTGAGTTAAGATGTTTTGAAGTGTGTTGGGTAAGGGAGTAAATTGTCTTTGTGGATCCCAAAAGATAAAAGGATTACTCTTCTTTAGAGCAGCTACTTTGGTATCAACTTGTTGGGTAGGTTGGGAGGTAGAATTTAGTTGAAGGAAACTTTTATTTTTTCTTCTGAAAGGCTGGGAGGTGTTTTGGTTTGAAGATTTAGACTTTTTAAGATGGGTAGAGGTGGGTTTCGGTTCACAACTACCTACAAAATTTTGATAATCTCGAAGGGCAGTGCACAAGTACATGAAGGAAGGGAATTTCATCATGGTAAGCTTGTCTCGTATCGTACTTTGTAAATTCTCTATGAACATCTTTTGAAGGTGAGAATTGGGAATCTTCACACTAATTTGGGAATAAAGTGATTGGTAACATGAAATAAAGTCATTAACTTTTTCACCGTCATTTTGCTTGCATCTCATCAAATCAACAAATGTCATTTCAGGAACCATATACACTTGGGAATGGTTAATAAATGCTTCAACAAGTTCATTAAAGGAACGAATTGAGTTATTCGGTAATGTAGAAATCTAGTCCAAGGCCACATCTTTCAAGGATCGAGGAAAAATCTTAGCCAAAAGTTTGTCCCCAAGGATAAAAACACTACACAAAGCAGTGAAGGCATTAACATGATTAGCAGGATCTCCCTTTCCTCCATATTTCTCAAATCTAGTGATCTCTATACCTTGTGGCACATGAGTTCTTAATATCTCCAAAGATAGTGGGTTAATTTTGACATAGTGTGAAGGTGGACCATTTTGATTTTGATTTTTGGTGGAAACTTGACGTTGAATGGATGAAAGGCTTTGCAATAGGTGGTTAGTGATAGGATCATTTCATCTGGTTTGATATGGAGGTGAATATGGTGGTGATGTGTATGTGTTAGAAGGACCAATGAATGGATTGCTTACAGAAGGAGATATAAGATTAGATGCCACATAGGTATAAGGAGCACTAGTGGAAATGTTTGCGGTAGGAAGGATATTGCTAGTTGGTTGGATCGATGTGGTCACTTGAGGATTGGTATAGGTGGGAATGGAGGTTATGGTTGAAGGGGGAGGAGTTTGATTTCATCCTTGGATTTGCACATTGTTTGAAGCTTGACCACCATTAATGGTGGAAGGAAGATGTTTTCCAAAGATGTGAGCTATGTTATGCACAACTTCTAGTCCTTCATCGCTTTCCATCATGCGGTGAATACTATCTATGGCAGGTATAACAGTGTTGAAAATGTTTTTAGTACTCACACTATCTTGTAAATGGGCTAGGTCTTCATACATTTTCATTATGTTTTCTTGAGGGGCATCATCAACCATTGTTTGAACACTTGGCATAGCACTTGTGCGTAAGGTAGGCATATCAATATAGGTATCAAAGGTATGGTCCATACCTAGTGAACTAATACCAACACTAGGGGTAAGAGAGCTAGATAACTCAAGATCCACAAGGAGTGTTTTATTGTGGGATGCAATGAGTCTCGCACTTTGTCTCACCACAGTATTAGCAGTAGGACACCAAGTAGTATAACTCATGCAAGGGATAAACCAGTTTAATGAACACAATATCCTATGCTTACAATTACACTTGAGATGAAAGAAATTGGAATAACAACAATTTTGCAACATGTAACAGAAAACGAAAAGTAGTAAACAAAAGCACGAAAGAGAAATTTCAAACCCTGAAAACTGGAAAGTTATTCAACAGGGACTAAGACGCTAGTAAGGGCATCTTGGTCCTACTAGTCATATTTTGAGGTTCCAGGGACTGGAACAAACAATAAACAACAACGACAAGATTCTGCGCTAGAAACCCTGAGAGGGACTAAGACGCCAGGAAGGGCATTTTAGTCCTAGTAAAGGTTTTTCTCAGGAAAACAACAAAATCTGGATTATCTACAGTGTTCATAGGTTGCCCATTCATGGATTTGATGTTTAGAAATAGAAAAATGTGCAAATAAAGGCAAGAAAAAGTGATTAGTGACAAGCAATTGAATGCAAAGTTGAATACAATTTTTTCAATTTTGAATGCAATAATAATGTTTCTAAATGCAATTAAGACATGATGAACAATACACTTTTCAATTTTTCAATGAGAGAAGATGATCCAAGAAAGCAAAAATGCAACTTATATGCACTTTCACTAATGCAAATGTGACAAAACCTAGATGCACTTTCACTAATGCAAGATGCAATGCAAGAATGAATGCAACCTAGATCTAGGACTTTAATGGACTCCAAATCCAAAAATGAATTCTCTAAAATGAAGTCGGGTTCACCAAAATGAACCATTGAAAATGGAGTGGTAGATCACTCTATTCTGATTCAGTCATTCAATAATGTATTAGGAATGAAAATTGGATTGACTATCAACCCGAAAGGGTGAGTAAATTCTCAACAAGGAAGACCTAGGAGGGGGTTCTTTAAGCTTTGAGGGTTTTGTTGGCCTCCTACAATGATTTAACAGCTAAGCCCTTATAGCTATGATTTAGAGATTGGACATCTAATCTGAATAGATATCTCAATCATCATGAAGGTGCATTTAACTTGTCAACCTAGGGACGTAGACTTGAAATGGGTCAGCACAGTATGTGCACTAGGAATCCATAGTAGCCATATTCACTCTACAGCTAAGGAAAACATAATGCTGAAACTAAATTGCTTGGAAAGAAATAAAATAAGTACTGAGTATCAACCAATAACTATACTAACTAGAATTCATGACAAAAATGAAAATTTGAGCGAACAGACAGGAAACTACTTTGTCTACTTTGGCTGCAAGAACATTCACATACTGGAATTCTAGTGGCTGCAGGAACATACAGTGCCAGATTATTAACTAATTGTTGAACAAAAAGTACTAACTAAACTAAAGGATGGAATGCTCACCAAGTGGGCACCCTTGGATGAGTATCCCTTAAGACAAATGTACACTCAGATGCACGAAATTATAACTTCATTTTATTCATTGGAAAGAATGAGTACACTTGAGCAACATAACTATATTACTGAAAACCTAAGGATGCGAGTACATCATAAAATTAATCAACCTCCTAAGGACATTCGAGTCTTATTTATAGGAAGAAAAACTACCGACTAACTACCTAGCAAGGCAATCAACTTCAACAGATTAAGAGTGTTGTGCAGTTTTCGCACACACATCCCGCTAAAAGCAGGGAGCCTCTTTTCTTGCTGTGCTTTCTTGTTTTCTTTTCGTAGGGTCCTGACTTCGTCCCCTTAGGGGATGAGTCTTTCGTTGTGGTCTTGTCTCACCCATGTTCTTAATGACAAACTTGCATTTGAGATATCCTCTTGCTACTTCAAGTGATGGTCTAGCTCTTAGGAGTCGGCCCCTGATAAAAAAAGTTCAAATTCAGGAAAATTTGGCTAAGTATAGGGGAGGTTCAGTAATTTTGAGGTACCTTGGATTACCCAAACCTTAGTCTGGTCGGATAATCCGAGCTACCTCAGATTACCTGAATTTGAGCTCACATCACATTTTTGAGTTTTCAAACATCCCATCGTGCATTAATGATGGTCATTTATTGCATGAAAATGACTTTATATTTGTGGTTAATCTTCATTTTGGGTTATTTTGCATCCATGTGAGCTAGAAGTTGAGAGAGTGCTTCCCATCCATTGGTTAATTTGGGGCTTTGTTGTGAAGGTTTGTTTCCTTCGAGTGATAATCTGAGGATTTGGTGGTCTCCTCTTGTGGTCTTCAGGTGCACTCTTCTTCATTGTGTGCTATTTAAAGGTATGGTCCTTCATCCTTCGCTGGTAGTTTGATTTCTATTGAGCTTTGTTGCTAAATTTCTTCATAATGTGAGTCGGCCATCAAATTTCAGAGTCTGTGATGTATTTCTTTTGGTTTTGTCGTTGGTGGTTCTGTCCGTTTGGGCACATTCTGAAAGATAAAGGAAGGCCTTATTTAGAATGCATGAGCTAATCGAATGTCTTTATATCTCCCCTCTGGTTTCGTGATTCAAATTAAAAATGAAATGGCATTACTCTGTTTTGTGAAATCAACTCGAAAAACCCTAGTTGCGTAAATCTTTTGCCGTGGGTTTGAAAATTCAATGTATGAAGGCTTAAGCGCTAGGAATCTCATGCAAATCACTCAGACTTTATCTTAGAATCATTAATCATTTGGTCTTTCGAAGGAAAATATATGTAGTCTATCATTTTGGGAATGCATTTTCAACACTTACCAAAATTTGCACGCTAGAACTCATTTCGGAAATTTTGAGGTAGCTCAAATTTTCTGAGCTCTAATCCATCCGTAGAATTCGAGCATCCTCAAATTATCTTAGTATCATGACTAACCTAATACCCGATCTTAAGTGATGAATACTTAGTCAAATTTCGAGTCCGGAGTCTAATCGAAAAATCCAAGTGGGCTCGGATTACCCGAACGTTAGTTCACCTGGGTAATTTGAGGTCCCTAGAAATATCCAAGGCATGTGAATGATCGAAATTTGCACGCAGAATAAAGTTGCCAATGGCTTCCCTATTCTCTCTTGATCAAAGTATTCCACACGCTAAGATTGCCAGAAAGTTCGTGCGTTCAACCCCAAGGTTCCTTAAGTGCGAATAGGCTCAGTTTGGCCCGATGTGATTTGCTGGTATTTCAAGGGGACTTACAGAATTGTTCGGCAGCGGAGAAAGGAATTCAAATGCTCGAAAGATTTATCTATGAAGTGCGGGTTTCCTATTCTAACCAGAAAGTACTGAATTTAAAAGGGTGTAGGGCCTAAGAAGTTTATGTTCTATTCTAAATGCGGGATATGTGGAGCTTCATTTCAATAGACTTCAACCATTTCACCTAGCCTCCGTCGGACAGCCTCAGCAAAATCGGTGCAATCTTCAAGGGAAATAGCAAAAGATGTTCAAATTATGACTTAACATGCATACACCATCACAACGACGCATATAAGCATATAAATCACAACCGAAGTTAAACTCAATGTAATGTCCAGTTGACCACACAAGGCGAACTTATCATCAACAAGTCGCTAGTGGTATGGAATAAAGCGAAGCTATCTCAATAAAACACCACACACCAAAGTAAGCTACTTGCATGAAATTAAGCTACTTGGATACGAAAGGAAGAAGAAACCTTGCTAGCATTTCATGACAAGACGAATTCCATCATCAATGAAAAGATCTATTATCATAAAATGTGTTACACAACAATTTCCTCAAAAGTTTTCAAAGGGAAAACTTTCTTTCTTCTCCAAACTACACTATCAATCTACTTCTAAGCTACTCTAAGTTGTCCCTCTACTCTAATTCTACCCTGATCCTCTCTACTGTCTACTTTCTAATGAATTACAAATGAGGGGGACTCCCCCTTTATATAGCTAGCCAAGTCCCAAAAGACGACTAGGGTTACAATCAATAGAGTGGCCAGAATCGTGCCACCTCAGCCCTAAATAATATTGCCCTAAAAACCGCCACAGAGGAGAGGGGGGTAATAAATGCGTCCTAATGTCCACCATCATCCTTCTAGAAGATTCCACTTGTAGACGCGTTCACACTGTTCTCGATCTTCTTTCTTGGCGTTGTTCTTTGATTTCTTCCACTTGAGGGTTTTCATCTTCGTCACTTCGAGTTATACTAAGTCTTAACACTTAGCCATTTTCTTGCAAATTTTCCTCCTTCGAGATTGAAACTCATCTTCATCGTGCTTCCACTTCCAGACATCGTACTCAGGCTTCAACGTTCCTCCTGCAAAACAAGCAAGGAGAGAAGCATTAGAATACTTCATGATATAAACTTAACTCACTCACCTGATTTTCATGCCTTGATCTCCAAGCGTTCATCGCCAACTTTGCGTTCAAGTTCATGCCTTAGACAAACTTCATCTTTAAGAAATTCATTTCACCTGCTAGAGCTCTGATAACCTCGATTTTATTCATTTCTGGCTCAAGTAAACTATCCTCACGAAGAATTTGAGCAAATTCACCTAGGCAGTTCCTTTCAAATTCATCATCTGGAGAATTTTACCTTGAAAACACATTCTCTTCATTTTTGCCTTAGAAAATTTTCAAATTTCCCTTAGGAAATACATCAACCGGTGCACTGATTAAATTCTTCACTGAAAAAGTGTCGGAGAAGCTCAGAAGACTTGGAAATCCATTCATCATCACATATGTTCAGTACCCAGAAGCAAATTTTCTTCAGAACGCCTTGAATCCATGGGTACCCAACGAACGGGTTCATTTAATTTTTCAATTTTGAACCTTAGAAAAATATCATTTTCATCATTTAAATTCGTTCTTCGCCTGTGATCATCCTGTGTTGCTCTGATTTCTTGAAGAACTTGAATCATCTTGCATTATCATCGTCTCTGACTGCACTTCTGAGGAAAGTTGCTCGTGCTTCGGAAAATTTTATCATCTTGGGCTCTAGGCGTATTTTCCAAGAAGAAAATAAGTTGCTTTAGAAAATATTTTTATCAACTTGCATTCTTGAAAAGTTTCCCTTAGAAAGTGTTTCGTTTGCCTGCCAGCGAGAGAAGTATCATCCTCACTTTAGAAAAATTTACTCATTCCCGGCACGCCTTATCTCTCACTTCACACTTAACACTTGAAAGGCAACTTTATTAAAATTTCTAACGCCTTGGAGGAGTTCTCCAACACTTAGAAAATATTTCACTTTTCTACTTGAGGCGCCTAGCACTTGCCATTTTATTTCCACCACCTTCAAATATTTCAACGCCTTCAAGATATTTTAAAATCACCTTAAGCGTATCACACTTGATGAAATTCCAACGCCTTCAAAATATTTAAAAATCATCATAGGCGCCTTATATACTTGGAGAAAATCACGCCTAGCAAAATGCCTTAGAAAATATTTTAACACCTTATGACTCCCTTCAACATAGGCGCACACTTATCATTTTACTTTAATCACTTTGAAATATTTCAACGCCTTATGACTCCCATCTCCCTAGGCGCGCCCTTATCACTTGAAGAGGGATTTAAAATTTCGCCACACACCTTGAAATAATTTTCAAACCTTTAGGCTTTAGGCGCCTAGCACACACGAGGGAAAATCACGCCCCACATACATTCACCACCTCACACGTCCTTGGAAAATTCTCTAACACCTTGAGCGCCTAACATTTACACCTTTCACCACGCTTTGGTAAATTTTTTTCACCTTAATTACCACCTTCATTCACCTTTTACATCCAAACATGGGCGCATTTCCATGTGTGTGAAGGATGACCTTTCAGCTTCCCGTTTTTGTCCTCACATGCACAAGTTTGGGCGCATTTTGCCCCTTGAGGAGGACGAATTTCCTTGACTTTGTTGACTTTATTCCACCTTGAGCGCATTTTGATGCATGAGAAGGACGAACTTTCAAATGCCTTCATGTGACTTTTCGACTTCTATTTTTTTGTCCTGACATGGCCTTGTTTGGGCGCATTTTGGCCTTGGAGAAGGATGAAAATGCTTGACCTTGTTGACTTTCCTTCACCTTGGGCGCATTTTGCCTTGTGTACAGGATGAACTTGTATTTTGGGCGCATTCTGAGGGGTGAGGCGGATTTTTCATACTTAGAAACTTTTTTTACTTTTCCCTCTTTCTCCTTGGGCGCATTTCCTCATGCTTGCTGGACGAGACTCCAGACTTAGACAAAATTTTATCATCCTCGCCAGCTTACGTGCCCTGCTATTTATAGTAAGTCCTCTGAATTTGCGCCTCTGAAGCTCGGATCAACTTGAAATTTTGAACGTAGCATCCTCGCAACTTTATCAATCTGTCGACACTGCCACTTTTAGTCACCCTGCTATTTTTAGTCTGTTTTCGAAGGTGGCTTACTATAAATAGTAAGCTCTTGTTTCTGATAGCTCCCAAGCTCTGATTGAATTGAAATTTTGATGAGGCGCTCCTCACCACGTGAACCTACTGCTGACACTGATGCATGCAACTGATTTATTATTTTTAGCATGTTTCCAATTTGACTTACTATAAATAGTAAGTGCTCTGTTTGACCCAAAATTTCACCAGCAGATAGCTTGAAGGACGCTGATCGAGGTGGTTTACACCGGATTTCGAAGATTTTGACTTTTGATGCCTATTTTTAGGCTCCGAAGCTGGAAACCCCAATTTGCATTGCATGCGTATCAAAAGATCTCCGTTTGTCTTTGTTTCTGCGGCACTGCGATCAGCTCATGAATCTGAACTGCTGGGAAGCGGCTGCCGGGACACACCTGCTAAAAATAGCAAGTTCCTTACTGAGTGAGAATCTTCATTTGCATGTCACACCATCGCGAAGCTCTCGGAAAACCCATCAGGAATCACCCGACATGCAAAAGAAACCTCGACATGCAAACCCTAAAAATAGCCTCGGAAGGCTGAATCCTGAAAGTGGTTGTCTCGGCTTGCATGTTACATCGTCGCGAAGGTCTCGAAAAACCCAGAAGGAATATCTAGACATGCAAAGAAAATATCTGCATCTGGACCCTGAAATTTGTGCCGGAAGCCAGACTGCTAAAAATAGTAAGTTATCCGTTTTTGCTCAAATTTGGCATGCAAGCAGTCTGATATACCTTGAATGCCGTGTGATGATTGGAATCTCAAAATAGCTGATAGATTGCTCTGAATTTCACTTACTAAAAATAGTAAGTATCTCCGAATTAGCTGAAAACTTGCCGGAAGCCTGCTGCAAACATGCTGACAACACTGTTAAGCTCAATTTTCAATATATTCATTTTACTTGACCCTTTATGACCTCAAACTGGCCAGGAAGACTCAAACCCTAATTTTCAGACTTGGCCAAACTCACGTTTAAACTCAAAGACGGGAACGTCCCCAGGAAGGCAGACAGCAGAAAAGAGAGACAACAACAAAATGACCGAACAACAAAGCCAAAATTAGGGGGTCCCCATTTGCAATGGGGCGATGTGTGAAAAACGTCACAACATGACTGTGGTCCATGGAGTATCTTTGAAGTGATTAAAGTTTAAACTTGATTGATTGAAATGATGTACTTCATTTATCTTGATTAATAGAGAAAATGCACATGATTGGCTGAGATTTGGAAAATCTGAGTTAGCTCAGATTAGCCAAACCTTAGTCTGGTCGGAAAATCCAAGCCTGCTCGGATTATCCGAACTTTCTCCTTATGTCTTGTATTTTAAGTGCCATTGATAAATGAATGACATAAGATGATTTCTTGGCATTTATTGATCGATATTAGTTCATTTGGGTGTGATTTCTTCATGTATCATTGTGAAATTTGGTGAAGTGAAGTTGCTTGCATTTATTGCCATTAGAATCTGAATTGTTACTAACTTAAGTTAATGGCATTATTATCTCATTTTGGTGCTTCATTAAATAGATATATTATTGCCTTGCATTTTGGTGATTATGGTCTTTTCTCTAACAGATGTAGGTTGAGGATAGTCCTGACAAAACCACCAAGACAAAAGCAGCTCTAGTGCAAGAAGAGGTCAGGAGAAGAGAAGAAAGGATGAAATATGACTTCAAGGGCATATGGCTAGAGACAAAGATTACCTCCACATGGTCTAGGATTGCAGATACAAACATGGGCCATGTGGATTATGATGAGTTTCAAAAAAGGATGTTCGGGAATGCACTAACTGAGCTAGCTTGGAAGGTCACTCACACTAGGTTGGAAGAGGCAGCAAGGTTTTCACGAACACAACTATGTCCTGAGTTGATCTTGGAGTGTGCAAAGCATTATGACTCCAGGACAAGAATCATAATTGGGCCACAAGGCAGAGTTATGGTAAACCTAACCGAGGAATCAATTGCAGAGGTCTTCAACATTGCCTCTCATCACAAACTCATAGAGGAAATCAATATTGGGGAAGCAATCAAGTTTTATGAACCAGACCCCAGCAGAGCTTTGGAGATCATGAATAATGCATGGATATTGAAACCCAAGCCACACTACTCAAAGTTACCCAAGTAGCTACACAGAAGTGAGTTCAAGCAAGAATATCATGACATTATATCTCTTTTGGGCAAAATTATGGGAGTGGAAGAGGCCCACATATTTCAAACTTGGATGTTCCATCCTATTGATGTGATTTTTGTGACCGCACCAATCAGCAGAACAAAGTTGTCCGAAGGCTACTCCATTCTCTCTTGATCAAAGTATTCCATGCGATAAGATTGCAAGAAAGTTCACACGTTCAACTCCAAGGTTCTTAAATACTTGGAATACCCTCAATTGGTTTGATGTGAATTGTTGTTTTTGTTGTACCCAAACCAAAATTTTTGCTTCATCAAGGCATTTTGCATAAAATAGTCTAAACCTTGCTAAATGAATGTAAAATATAGTTTTGGGCAATATCAAGCATGGAGTTTTTGTCAATATTTTGTCAGTCAAAGTCAATTTTATTGATCAGAACCTGAAGCAGAGACTCAGAATGGAGTTTTTCACGATGGAGGAGCGTCTTACGATAGCATTTCACGTTGCACATGGTCATTTCAGTGGTCAAAACGGAGTTTTCAAAGGTTAAAATATAAAGATGTTTTAGAGAAAAGCAAAAAAGTGCACCTGTAGACCAGGGGCGCCCTTCTTTTTGAAGGGCAAGATTTTGTTGATAATGCTCATAAATACAGTTAAACTCTTTAGAATTGGTCTAGCTATCCGATGAGCTATCCAACGAAGTTTTCCGAGACCCGCAGTTCCGGCAACCAGCGACAGAAGTTGAAATTCCCAAAGTTCCAGATATGAGAAAATTGTTCTTTTCCAACAAAAGCGCGCCTGTAGCTTGAGGGCGCCCTTCTTAAAGGGAGGGTAGATTCTGGTATTTCTGGTGGCTAATACAGTCAATCTCTTCACGACTAGTCTGCTCATCCAATAAACTATCAAACACAGTCATCTGAGTCTCAGAGCTCCGGTAGCCGACGTCTGAAGATGAGCTTATAATGGAGATTTCACGTTCCAGAGCTTCTTCATTGCATTTCCAGCGCAACTACAACTCAGGGGCGCTCGTTAAAATGACCTTTAAGATGGTCCAGTTTGCTGACGAAGTCTTCTTGACATCAGTACTATTCTTGTTTAGCTTCGCGATGCATCATCTTGCCTGTCGATCCGACGTTCCAGGTGATCGTGGCAGAGGTTCTACCAAGCATGTAATTTCATGGGTGGACCAACATAAAATTTTCATTGTATTTCTATAGTCCAGAGGCGCCTAGCCTTTAGGCCTGGCAGATGAGGTCGTTCGCGTTCGAAGTCTTCACGAGACTTGACCGTAATTACTTTATCTATTCAACGAGCCCAGCCGTCAGCCTTCGGGATTTGGCAAACACTCGTACGTGCGAGGTCTTTGGCGAAATGCTGAAAAGTGAAGACATCCAAAAAATGGCCAAGTATGGAGCGGATATTTTAAATAAAATACGCACTGGCATTTTTGTGGTCTTAGAAGCAGTTTTCTTGCTTCGTCACCTCTAGAGACTTCTCTCGTGGGTCCTTTTGGCTGTCTGTTAAAATAGATAGTGCTCGAATCGGGTCATCCCAGCTCCAGATATCAGAGGTCAAAGTAGGGCATCTGGTTGAGAGTTCAACTTTCGTCAAAATGGTGCCAGTGCAACTGAAGGCCAGGGGCGCTTTTACTTTTGAGGCCTTTAATGAACTTTTCAGATGCCTTGCATATAGTTGTTGGATGCAGAATGTCTCCAGTCATGTAGTGAGCTTGGTTTCCTGTTAGCATGGTTCACCGTTCGTCGTCAGCGGCTGTTTGAAGTGTCAGATGGCAGTTTAGAGAAATGGTTAAGTCTGGAACCCGTAAATGAATTTAATCAAGGGCGCCTAATTTTTTAGGGTGTTAAATGATGGATTTTGTAGTAGTGTCTCCCAGTAGACATTTCTTCCTTGTTCAGTAGGCTTTCCGATGAATTCTCCAGCTCAGTCTTAGCATCTCCCAGTCATTCAGAAATTAGTGTCGAAGATGGCCAGTCATGACTTTGTCGTCAGCTATAAAATAGGAAGTTAATAAAAAGTGCAATATCTTGAGCAAATGGACGCCTATGAGCTCAAGAGATGACTTTTCAGAATCGTTGAAGTCTAACGGTGAATCCTAAAGCTTCATTCGAATCGTCAACTGAAGTTCAAAATATTTAATATTTATTTTGCAATTTTAGCATTAAATGGAGATTTTCTATTTTTGGCGCCTTTGCTTTTGCATAATGAATATTTTATGAATATTTTATTATTCAAAATTCCAGTCAGTGGCAGTGAAACTGAAAGGGACCAATTGGAAGGCTTCTATTTCAATCAAGGTTTTCAATCTTGCAGTTCACTAGTTGGTGCGAATTTCTTCTTATTTAAGCATGGCGCCTTCATTTATTATTTATCAAGCTTTGAGAAATTCGTATTTCTTAAGAGGAAATTCATATCTTAAGAGAAATTCGTATTTTTCAAAGTAAATTCAATTCTTCTTGAAATAAAGGCGAAATTCTCAAAGAGCAAAGGCTTAAAGCAAATTCGCAATCCTTTAGTTTGCAAAGGCGGATTCTCAAACTTCAATAGAAATTCGTAATTTTCTTCAAAAGGAAAGTTCATATTTCTTAAAGAACAAAGGCGCAACTTCAAGGAAAATCCGTTTTTCTCAAGCAAAGGTGAATTCTTGCAGATCAAAGGCGAATTCCTCATCAATTTCCAAAGGCAATTTTATCTAACATATCTTTTTGCAGGATCAAAGTTCACAATTGTCAGCAATTTGAAGAATTCAAGGGCAATTTTCACAAAAGAAGAGCATACAAAAAACGTCTTTTACCTCCTTGAATCTCAGATTTCTGTCAAATTGCAATTCGCATGTTCCTGAAATTGGCAAATTCGACAAGTTCAAACATCTGGATTATTTCTATATAATTTCCTCGAGTTAAAATCGTGCGCTTGATTTTTCAAGAATTTTTAACTTCAGGACATTCTTTCTCGAGTTACTAATTTTCTCAACTGAAAAGTCTTTGTACGATCAAGTAGAAGTCATATTTTCACATTTCTGACGTTCTAGGTTGTCTTAGAATCTTTTTCTGGACAAAACCCATATCTCAGATTTTTCGGTGAAAATAATTCTTCAAAAGGCTATTTTTTAACTCTTGCAGGCTATTTTTAGCTTTCCAGAAATCTTGTCAGAACATAGTCGAGTTCACAGTCAACAGGCGAGTTTTTCAGAGTACAGTACACACAGACTAAATTCAAGACCAAATCGGTCTTAATTCATGATTTCGTTAGAAAGGTTGAGATCGATTTGTATCAAGCTGCAGAGGAGATGTTGGCTATCACTTCAGTTACGGAGCCGCCAAAGTTACCAGTCAATGAAATGCTAGTTTGAGTGTGTAAAGATTGCCAAGATTGCTCAAGTAGCTGACATTCAGATGTTGATGCAGTTAACAATCTTGTTGAGGGATTGGTTGTTCGAGATCACGGCCAGTAGACTTCAGTTCCCACCTCTCAGGATAGACATTACACACAGGAGTTAAACTTGGCATTACCTTTTCAAGTTAACTCGTTGTCTCATCTCATGCATATCTATTCTGGGATTAGCTTTATTGACTTGGAGTTGTATTTAGGTTTTACATTAACTGATGGTAGTGTTCCAGTTAACTTGCTTTCAATAAGGACGTGCATGCTTGCACAATTATCCATTTTTAGATTAGATGTTTCGGTTAACTGATGGTAGTTTTCCAGTTAACTGTATAGTTTACTTTATTAGGGCTTAGCAATAAATCTTGCATGCATTGCAAGACTGTAGTTGACTCAAGGTGATTTTAGGGTTCCCTACACCTTTTGATGTCTATAAATAAGAGCTTTCGCTCATTTGTACATAACTTTTGCACGAGAGAGAAATATATGCTGTGCCTACCTTGCCCTCAATATTGCTCTTTTGGTATTTGTTCATGCGTCTTTACTATTATGATGTATTGTTATGCCACATAGGGTTTCATGCAATTATAATGGTGAATTCTTTCCTTAGTTTAGATCAAATCTGTTTTGTGTTCAATAAGCTTGTTCAGATTGAGATGATAGTTGTGCCACCTTGCCCTCAAGTAGAGAATCTGCACTTGGTTATCATGTGTTGTTGTGAACAATAAACTAATTTGGATTGAGATAATAGTTGTGCCACCTTGCCTTCAAGTAGAGAATCCGTATTCAGTCTATCATGTGATGTTGTTACCAATAAACTTGTTTAGATTGAGCTGATAGATGTGCCACCTTGCCTTCAAGTTGAGAATCTATACTCGTTTATCGTTTGATAGTCAAACCCTTCTCCGTTTCCTCATGCTCTATTTTTTTGAGGAGACTGGATAGAATTTAAGTAATTAAGTTTAGTTGTAGTTAGTAATACTATGAGACCAGAAAATACTCAGCTGCAATGTATATAGTTTTCGAGAAAGCCTTGTACCTCTACAACTGAAACAAAAAGACAAGATATAGTTTAGTTTATTTCCATTTGCAAGTACTTTTGTCAAGCACAATGAGGGAGCTTCCCCTTCTAATTTGAAGAGCACTCATTACGTAGTGTGCATAGCTGTCCGTACCAACTCTTACTCCAGAGGTGCTAGTTGTTACGCCAACAGTTTTCACGAGGGGACTTACGTAATCGTTCATAACACTTGCAGCTAACAATAGATGGATGATTTGAAGGGAATTTGCATAATGCGAATGATTTGGCGATAGGGTACACTTTCCTAAACTTAATCAGAAATGAACGAAATGTAAATGAGTGTAAAGGTAAGAAGGTTCTATATTCTATTCTAAGGCGGGACGTGGGATCAATCTCAACAGGTTCAACCAAACTCTGCTTCGCCTCACGCTAGATAGCTTACACAAAGTAGGTGCAATATTCAAAGGGATAGCAAGTAATTTCAAGTTACAATCCAGCATCAAGATACCGTCAAAACGACGCATACCAAGACATGGATTACAACTGAAGTTAAGTTTATGAAATGCTCTAGTAGACCACATAAGGCAAACTTGCCATCAGCAAGCTACTAGTGGTATGGAATAAAACGAAGTTGCCTTGATCAATGCCACAAATCCATAGCTACAATCTACTTGCATGAAATGGAAATGCTATTCTTAAACTACTTTACGCTACTTGGAGTCGAAGGGATGAAGAAACCTTGCTAGCTATCCATAACAAAGACGAATTTCACCATCAATGAAAAGATCTTCTATTATGAAAGTTTTACACAACAATCTCTTACAAAAGTTTTCAAAGGAAAACTTTCCTTCTTCTCCACACTATGCTAAGCTATCAAAGTCTCTCTCTGCTATAGTCTCTAGTCTGATGTCTGATGTCTAATTCTAATTTCTACTGAGTTACAAATGAGGGGGACTCCCCCTTTTATAGATGGCCAAGTCCAATGGACGGCCCATATTACAATCAAATCAAAGGCTCAGATTGAGCCACCTCAGCCCTAACGCTAAAAACTGCCAAAATAGGGAGTGGTACATTAAATGAATCAAAAATTCCCACTCACTCCCAAAATAGTAAAGGCAATTAATGCCCACAATCAGTCTTCTAGAAGATCATCATCCAGAAAAGCATTCCCATTCTGTTTCTCCCTGGCTGCAAACTCAATGAATCTGGCAAGTACAACCTCAACCTCCTGAACTGAAATATGTGGAATGCATTCAAGCTGAAACTCTAATACCGTGACTGATTGTTGATGTCGTGCACAATATTTTCTCCAAGCAACTAAGGAATTCTGCGTACTCTTAATCAAGCTGGAGAAAGTAGAAGTGTTCTCAAAGTCATCTTGTACAAAGGTCTTCACCTCTGAGAAGAAAGGCACTAGCCTACCCCTCAAATTATCAGTAGTCACCTCATCGGGATTCAGTCGTCTAGCAAATATTGCCTCCAAAGTATTCTGGACCCCATCAATAATGTTCACCATAGCCTTTTGAACTCTAGCTAAATCCGCCTGTGCTGCGTCAAAGAAACCACGTCCTGTGACTACTAAAGAATACCATCTAGAAAAGTTATATCTATCACCCTCCTGAATGACTCCTCCATCAATCAGCATCCGCGAAGGAGTATGTCTCAATGCCTCTAGACGCTGAATGACCTTGCTCTCATAAATAGAAGCATCGCCCTAGGCCTGATCAACTGCCTCCATTCGTGCCATAATGCTGGAAGCTTGCTGGAAAGCATGAGCAAGGTCTTCCATGAACTTTTTTGTGTCGGCACGAATTGCTGTACCCCATTTATCTGCCTCCTGTGCCATCTTCCTCAACTCTAACAAGCCGCTAATTGACTCTCTGGATAACTCAGCTGGAAGCTCTATTGCTGGAATCTCCTGCCCACAAGGACGAGACAAGTGTTGTACGTATCCTATCAATGTCTTATGTTCTTTCTTCAATTTCTTATACTTTCCTTCCTTCCTAAATAGTCTGTCCTTGAGCGCTTGATAGGAGTTATCACATTCTTCGACAATCTGTGCACCTGTGGGATGTCCTAACTCCAAAGTTGTGACCACATAGTTCTCTATCACTGCTTCGTCTCGATCACAATCAACTCGTGGCACTACCATATGAAGGGTGCGTAAGCCATTCTCATTAGTTGATATCTTTGAAAATTTTCGTGCCCTCTTCTTTTGTGGAGGCATTCTGATTCTGTTAAAAAACTCTTCCATCTCAATTGCTGGATCAATCTCTTCACTGGGGCTCCTTCTCATTCTATCTCTGAGCCAATCAGGTACAACATGCTGTATAACAAATGGTTGGTGTTCTTGTGCCTCTACTTCACGGACTTGTTCAACTTCAATATCATTCTGGCGAGGCTCATCGGCCTCTAATGGCTGAGTATCCAATGAAACTGCATCATCATCCTCTAAAGCCACCTCTAACTCATGCTGAAACTGAGGGTCAGTAGCAGTCTCCTCATCACCTTGCTAATCATCTCTAGTAGGCGCATTAACACTCTGGCCAACTGACTCTCTCCGTGGTGGCTGATTTTCTTCATGTACCTCCTGCACCTGATTCAATGCATTCCTTTGATCAGCGAAAAGATAAACCTCTTGTATGCTTGGAGAACGTGTCTCCAATGGCGTGGGTGATTCAACTACAACTCTTGGAGGCTCCAGCTGAACATGCTCCTTCCTTCGAGATTCTGGACCTCGAGTGATCTGTTTCTTTCTGCTGGTAGTGGGTGTCCTGTGATCTCCCACCAAGTTGTAGGTGCAAGAAATTGACCTACTCTTCAACCTGCTCACATGTCTATCAACCCATGTTCTAGTAAATGTCAAGATCGGAATGCAAAGTGTATCCAAATCAGCTATCTCTGGTTTTGACCAATCGGGGAGTGGAAGCGGAGTATCTCTCACTGCCTCATAATCTGGGTGGAGAACGTTCAAGTCCTCGCTCACCTGGTCTGGCACTGGAATGACTTCACACTCCCTGATCATACTCAACGACAACCTAGAGAACAGTCTCTTCCTGACCTCAGCTTCGTTTGATGCACCAGCCCAATAATCCTCAATATTTTCCTTATGCTTGAACTCCTCTGACAGTATCCACCTGATATTGTTATGCGGATCATAATGCTGTTTGTTGGTGTGATAGGAAAAATTAAAGAATTGAAGCTCGCTTTCAGCTTCTCTAGCTGCTTGAAGTGTAGGACACACTTCATCTGAATTTCCCATGACAACTGGGAAGTCAACTCCTCCCTTCTTTCTCTTCTGAATCTTATCGTAGGCAACAAGTTGCCTAGATATCTCTAACATTAGAATTCTATTGGTTGGGTACTTAGGCAGCCTATATGGATATGAAGAAAAACCTTGCAGCCTGACATAAGAAAACTTCAGAAACTGTATAAACCAGCACCAAAACCTTTCAATCAACTCTTGAGCTTCCCTTAAGATCCTGTGATGAGTATGCTGCTGAAGTGATCTCGCAATATGCATGGTAAAAGCGTCGTTGACACGCTTGTAATGAGTAGTGCTCGTCAGGTGCAACTGTGGACAAGCCTCATGGATTTTGAATTGATGAGAGCCACAACCCACTGGTTCCTTGTATGAAATTCCTCTGTATCTCGTCATACGAGCCAGCATGTAAATAAGGTAGGAGCCCATATAAAATGTCTTCGTTCTCCTCAAACTCAGGAGCTGCTCGTGCAAGTTATCATTGATCATCGCGGCCCAATCGATGTGCTCCTTGCCTTCCAGCACGAGGTTGATGTAATAGAACATCCACGGTTCAAAAATAAAAGCTTGCAGGCAACCTCCAACTCTGCTCAGCATCATGATAAGATCACAGTACTCTTACATCAAGTCATCTGATATAATTTGCCTCAGAAAATTTGTACGAGAGGGCTTGGGGTTGTTCATCCAATGAGTATTAATCGTCTCTGTACATCTCTTGAATGTAGAAGCATACATTCGTTCAGCTCGCTCCCTTGTTTTGTAAATCATCTTCTTATGTGTTGGGATCCCAAAAGCTTTGCCGATAGCTGCAGGAGTGAGGTTGGTGAACACTTGACCATCTGGTGACATAATTGATCGGTGCTCAGACTCGTAGCAGTTAGCGCACTCCATCATTAGTTCCAAGCATTGAATAGCTGGTGTAAATCCAGCAGCTGCATATAGTCCACTTCGAATGATGTTGTGCGAAGTGATCGAAGGTTGATGATTACCAATCCCCAACATTCTATTCTTGAAAGTCTCCAAGTTGAAAGAGCCCAAATTGGTCTTAGCCAGCCTGCCTAACTTTGAAGTAAACTTTGACTCTGGCATGAAAGACTTGCTCAGCTTCTTGATAAGAGGTTGCCTGGATGCACCATTGTTGTCCTTGCCAGTTGTTCTTACTTCAGCCATCCTACAAAACAATAAACAACCATCAGCAAATAACTTAAAAAAATAAATAAAATATCATGCAGGGGCTGCCAGTCGCTTCTTAAAACTTTGAGAAGTTGCAACATTATATCTCATTTGCAAACCTCACTTCTCCTTGAACAAATTCAAACTTTCAATACTTGGAAAATTTCTAAGCAAGCTTCAACAACTTCACTTCACACTCAGCAACTTCAAACCTTGATAAAATCGTCCACTTCAGCAACTTAGATTCTTTTAAATTCGAACTTCAATAATCTTCTAATGACTTATCGAATTTCATCCTCAACCACTTACTTCTACTTCAAGTCGTACCTTTTCAGCTTCAGTAACAAACTCAGATTTCAACCTTCAACTTCAGCAATCTTCTAATGACTTAGTGAATTTCAGCCTCAGCCACTTACTTCTACTTCAAGTCGCACCTTTTCAGCTTCAGCAAGAAACTCAGATTTCAGCCTTCAGCTTCAGCAATCTTCTTCTTCTCAAATCGAATTTCTCACTTGCACTTTCACACTTCAGCTTCAGCAATTCACTGCAACACTAAACTCAGAGAAAATTCAAATTTCTTCAACTGGTGAAGAGAAATGAAAAACCTTAAGCTCTTATAGAAAATTGAATTCTAGAAAGAGGCTAAGTTTAGCCAGTACATTAAATCTCCACTACTTCTCTTCAAGAATTCGAATTTCCCTCTCTTGCCAATTTCAACACTTGTCACCCGACGCCTAGAATCTTGGCCTTCTAGAAGTTCAACTTTGACTAGAGCATTTTAATTCACTTTTGAAAATATTTACTTTAAATTCACCTTTTAACAAATTTTACTCACCAGCCGGAGCTCTGTCATTCAAATTTTAATTTCATTCACCTTTGACTCTGGAAAATTCATCCTGTGAAGAATTCAATCGAAATTATCTAGGCAATTCACTTCAAATTCATCGTCTGGAAAATTTTATTTTGAAAACACCTCTTATTCAATTTGCCTTAGAAAATTTTAAATTTTCCCCTTAGGAAAATTCATAATTCGCACACCGATTAAATTCTTCATCCCGAAGGCATCGACGAAGTGCAGAAGACACCAAAATCAACTTCTCATCGGAGATCTTCAATACCCAAAAGAAAATTTTCTTCAGAATTGGTCGAACTGATGGGTATACAACGAATGGGTTCATTTAATTTTTCTTGAATTTTGAACCTTAGAAAAATAATTTTTTAACAAATTTAATCCATTTCTTCACATCTCCAGGCGTATTTCTTTGCTCTGACTTGGAAACTTTTATCAATCCTGTGAAGCTGATATCATCTGACTTCATCTCAGGCAATTTTGCTTGCGCCTTAGGAAATTTCATCATCTTCAAGTCTAGGTGTGATTTTCCTAAGGAAGAAAATATTGTGCCTTAGAAAAAAATTTAAAATTATTTAGCACATTTTGCACTTGCCTTAAAATTTTTTTTATTCAACTTCATTCATCTTGCTTGTGAGGAGATTTTATCAATTCACTTAAGAAAATTTTCTTGAAAGGACATATCATGGAGAAAGTTTAATTTTAACACCCAACATGTTTATTCTTATCACCCCATAGGCTTAATATTCCCAGCGCCTTAGCAACTTCCTTTCACATTTCCATCACCCAACCTTGGCGTACTTAGCAAACTTTATTATTCACATCACCTCATAGCTTGGCTCATTTCACACATGTAGGAGGATTAACTTCCCACTCCTAGGCAAACTTTATTTCATTTCAAACTTCATGCACTTTGGGCGCATTTCACATGTTCAAGAGGATGAAAACTTTCAACGCCTTCAACTTTCTTTGACTTTCCTTCTAATCTGGGGCGCATTTGAGACATAGAGGAGGATTTGACTTTCAACGCCCTTGGTATTTTGTCTTTACATGCCTTGATTTGGGCGCATATCATGTGTGCTGAAGGATAAACTTTTCAACACCACCTTTGACCACCTTGGACTCCTTGTTTAGCATGGGCACATTTAGCATAGGGTAAAGGATAAAGCCTCTAACAACACGTTTGACTCTTTGACTTGAGAGGTGGGCGCATTCTAGGCATGGTGAAGGATGAATTTATAATGCCATTGACTTGTCTTTGTAGCATGGGCGCATATGAGGATAGGAGGAGGATGGGCGCATTTAGGGGTGGCAAGTGGATAAGAGTCTTCAATGCCTTAGCCATTTTTACCTTGTCTTCTTCAATCATGGGTGCATTTTTCCATAGGAGGAGGATTAACATCTTTGACCTTTGACTTCCTTGGAGTGACATGGGCGCATTTGATAGTGGCAGGAGGATATCTTTTTGCCTTAGAATTTTTTTATTCTCTGTAAGTCATCTTGCATGTGAGGGCGCATTTTTCCTAGGCTAGAGGATGAACTTGACACTTAGAGATTTTTCAAATCATCTCCTTGAAGAGGGCGCAAATGGAGGGATGAGGTGAATGAACTTATGCCTTAGAATATTTTTCTATCAACCATCTGAAGTGGGCGCACTTTCAAGGTGATGAAGGATGAAGTCTTAGACTTAGCCATTTTCCTTTCTTCTGCCTGTTTCTCTATGTCCTGCTATTTATAGTAAGTCCTCTGATTTCCATACTTCTGAAGCTTGGATCAATTTGAAATTTTAAACACGGGACCTTCATGACCTTGTCAACCTATTCACATTGCCCTCTGAGCTAACCTGCTAAAAATAGCATATTTCTGAAGGTAATTTACTATTTATAGTATCTGCTTGTTTCTGATACCTCCACAACTTTGTTTGACTTGAAATTCGAAAGACGCGCTCCTCACCACGTGACTTGCCTGCTGATATCGGCGCCTGTTGCTGATTTACTATTTTTAGCCAGTTTCTGAAATGACTTACTATAAATAGTAAGTGCTCCGTTTGCCTTCAAATTTTACTGGTGGATAGCTTGAAAGATCCTGAACGTAGTGGGATACACCGGTTTTCATAAATTCTAACTTTTTACGCCTCTTTTTGGGTCCCGAAGCTAGAAACCCTAATTGGTCTTGCATGCATATCAAATGGTCTCCGTTCGTCCTCATTTCTGTTGCATTGCAATCAGTTTGTGATTCTGAAGTGCTGGGAGGCGGCTGCCGGAATGCATCTTGCTAAAAATAGTAAGTTCCTGAATAAGTGATTATCTTCGTTTGCATGTCACATCACAACGAAGCTCTCAAAAAACCCATAAGGAATACGCAAACATGCAAAGAAAACACTGACATGCAAACCCTAAAAATAGCCTACGAAGGCCGAACTTTGAAAGTCGTTATCTCACTTTGCATGTTACACCATCGCGAAGGTCTCCGAAAACCCGAAAGGAATTTTCCAACATGCACTGAAAAACTTTGCGTATAAATCCTGAAATTTGCTTCGGAAGCCGAGCCGCTAAAAATAGCAAGTTGCCCGTTTCAGCTCAAATTTTGCCAGTGAGCAGCTTGGTGTGTTCTGGATGCAGTGTGACTGTCGGAATTTGAAGAATGCTGACGGAATACCTGGAATTGCACACTTACTAAAAATAGTAAGTTGTCAGAATCTGATAAAATTTCAGTGGAAACCTGCTGGAAGCATGCTAACACCAATGTTAATCTTTGTTTTCAATTTATTCACCTCGCTTGATCACAAATTGGTTGGAAAGTTCAAAACCCTAATTTTACTGACTTGGCCAAATTCACGTTTAAGCTTAATGGCGGGCACGCCCCTCGGAAGGTAGACGACAGAAAAGAGACAGGCAGAGAGAGAGAGAGACAAAAACAAAGCCCAAAAAGACCAGAAAGGAGCAAAAATTAGGGGTCCCCATCTTGAATGTTGCGATGTGTGAAAAAGGTCACAACACATCCCATTATGCAGATTGTGGCAAACAAACATTATCACTGGGCAAGGATTATAAGCAAGAATCTGGATTCTCAATTGAGGAGTGTAGAAGAAACCAACAGGTTCACTATGACCTCATATCTAGTGTACATGTTGGCACATAAGATCGAGTACAAGGGTCTCAGCTGCAAGGGAACCATCGGGCAAGATAAGATATGGGGTGTTTATCCACAACTACAACACAAAACTTCCAACTATAGAAGAGCTAATGATGCTTTCTTCATGTATATTCCAAGGTCGTTGCAGGATGCTCTTCATATCAAGATTTCTTCAGATGCTATGGACTTGATGAAACAATATGGCCAATGGTTCATTCAATTCCAAAGGTTAACATAGATATGAGAATAGAGATCTCCAGTTGTTCCTCTCAGGCTACCCAGGTATCCCACTAACAAACTCCTGATGCTAGAGCTGACAAGACAAATGGTAGGCTTTGAAGAAATCCTACAACAAGGCAATATAAAGAAGAAAGGATTGGGATCAAAATTCCCATTGAGAATAGGGGCCTTGGAGGCATGCCCTTCTATTCAAAGTGCTCAACATTCTAAGAAGGAAATGGCTCAGTTTGGGTTATACTCCCACACTAATATAAATAATTTTGATGCATATGGCAAGGCCGTGAGGCAGGCCAATAGGACTTTTAGGCACAAGGATCACATTGAAGATTATTGGGAAAACTATTAGGATGAATTTGAAGCTATAAGGAGAAGGTTGTCAAGGCTACCTTTGAAATCAATTAGACTATACAGAGTTGTAGAGGTGCCTGGTGCAAGATGATGATGCATACCTACTTTAGCACCATGACTTTGAACCATACATAAACTGGCCCTTGCCTCCAATTAATTGGTCTGAAGAAGAAATCACAGATTTGAATCAGGTTACCGAACCAGTGAAGAAGTACTCCAAATTATGGGTCAAGCACAAGGTGTTGGAATTGGAAGCAGAAGGTGTGAAATTCACCTATGACTTAATGGGGGACTTGGAGTCTCAGGATGAAGAAGAAGTTGAAGTAAATAAAGAAGATAACACTGCTACACCTCATGAGGAGGAAATTCATGAAGAAGTAGGTGAACCACTATCTATCAAGAGGAGAACAAGGAGCCAAGTACAGGTAAAGTAGGGAGAGAAGCCATCTCCTAAGAATAAGAGAGCTCCTCAAGTTGGCACTAATGCTGAAAAGGGTAAAACCTCACAACCAGTGAGGAAAAGAAGAATACTCACAGAGAGGTAGAAGGCTGCTAAGGCAAGGAAAGATGAAGCTACCATAGATGCTCCTTCTGCAACAAAAGTTGTTGATTTAGAAAGCTCAGGGGAAGAGCCCCAGGTATATATTATAAGGAAACCTCCTAAACAAAAGGATGCTCCAGTGGAAGAAGTAAATGTTGTAGAAGAGGAGGTGCAAGATGAAGAGGCACCTACCGACGCTGTAGAAAAGAGAGCAGCTACATGAAATAATTCTCCCATTCCTTCTCCACATCAAAATGTGTTAGTTTCTGTGGAAGCATTTCCAGAGGAGGGGAACATATCTAATAATATTGAACAGGTAAATGAAGAAGATGGTGAGATTTCCAACCCGGATAGTGGAGAATGGAGAAAGTTTATACAAGAAATAAGACAATCCACCTCCGAAGCGGAAAGTAAGAACACAGAGCCTGAAGTTGTTGAAGGAAAAGCATCAAAGTCCCCTGAAAAGGTAATAATTGATGAACAAGAAGATCATCATGAGGAAGGAGAAAACAGAGAAGAAGTTACTGATAGTCCTCATCAGGACAAAGAAGAACAAGAAAATCAATTCGAAACTGAGCAATATGTTGAAGTGAATGTGGTTGACAGTCCCAATAAGGAAGTGATAACTGAGCCACCCGCAGCTCCAAAATGGTTAGAAATGAGGCTTAGTAAGAAGCCAATCATTGTACAAGAGGAAGACCCAAGCTGGGATAAGTTGCTTGAGCAATGGGGACAGCCTAAGAAAAGAAAAAGGACCAGGACGGTTCCTAAGATGTCCAGGGATGAATTTTATAACAAGGTTATACATGTGGCTGTTCCTACAATGGATAAGTTCAAAGATGAAGTAAGGCCATCAGACTACAAGGTGTAAACAATCAACCTAGGGCCTACTACTAAGGAACAGGAAAAAGAAGAGTTCCAGGAATCTTCTCAAGAAATCCTAAGGAGATTGGATAGAGAGGTAGAGGAGAAAGAAAAATTACAAAAGTAATTGAATGATGTGTATAAGTATGTACAACACTTGATGAAGCCTTTGCAGATTATGGGAAGTGAAGGGATTGTGCCAGAAGGACTATTGCCTAAGGAGGCAGTTACAAAAATTGAAAGATTAATGTCCTCTGTGCATTGTACTCATAGTTGGCTCCAAGATGTTAGCAGTAGAGGAGATGAAACAATTGAGAAGATTTTGAAGATATACACCAATGCTTCTGACTTTTTTGAGCATACTTCACAATTTGCTGGAAACTGCAACAAAATTGATGATTCTATTGTAGATGAGCTGAAGAAGATCTTGTAGGTGTCAAAGGAAGAAATGGCTGAGCTGGATATTCTTTCTTGAGATGAAGTTGGCGAGGTGAAGGAATGGGTTGAAGTTTGGAATTATAGGAAGGAGCTCCTCACAAAGGCCTTAGATAAAATAATGAAGTTGCTGTGAAAAATGAAAGAAATATACTACAGTTGCATCAATTTTCTGGAAATGGTAACTAAAAGGAGGAAATTTGGTCAGAAGAATATGAACATTGGTAGATTGTAGGGATGTTGGCACGAGATCTATGCTCCTTCTGATGGTGCTCCAATTACAAGGGAAAATATGGAGGATGTAGCTATTTACATTTCTAAATTGGACAAATATCATGAACTGCAAATTGAGTGGAATAAAGTGATGCCACAATACTTGGAAGAATTTAAAAATCATAAAACTAGAATTAAGTTTAGTAAAGTTCTAGACCCAAAAGATGTGAAAGAAATATTGGAGAAGGCAAAGGAATTATTTTTTAAATTAGAGGCCAATCAAGAGGGAGAGAAGGAGGATAGTCAACAAGCAGTTGCCTAAATTTTTGTGCTAGACATGTGACCCCCTAGCCAGCTAGATAGGCGACCTCAAATTTTGCGCCATGAAAGAATACTATTGGAAGACCCAGGCCGACCTAGATGAAGCCCCAAACATTAAATGCAAATTTTATTTTATTAAAGAACTTTCTAGGCCGATTTGTCTGGCCGACCTATGGATGTAAACCCTAAATTAGGCCGACCTTGTGGGAATTTTCTATAAATTGAGGATCATGCCTCATTTGTAAGGGTTAGAAAAAGTTAAGTGATAGTTGCAAGAGCTAGAGTTGAGCTAGGAGTTAGTATTTTCTAAGAGCAAGTGCTGCTACATTGAATACTTGAATTGTTGCAATTTTGGTTGATTCAATATAAGTAAAGACATTATGCTTTGGTGCTCTTACTTGTGTTGTTTCATTCTGCATGGTTCTTGTTATTCCATATCTTTAAGATTTCTTTGAGATTGTTGGTTATATGTTAGATTTTAGATTTAGATTGATGCAATGGTGTTGATATTTGAAGTGTTTGAGCAATCCTTGGTCCATACTTTTAGCAGTTTGCTGATTGTAAGTTGTGTAAAGTTAGCCTTGGCCTTAAATTTGTACTAAGTTCAATTGTGGGTATTGATTCATTTCTATTATCAAATAAGGTTGAATTGGGTGAATGCTTCATGATTTGAAAATCTTTAATTCCTTAGATGATTTCACTGTTTCTGTGAGATTGCAGGTTCAATTTGGGTTAAGCAAGAATTGGTTTTTTTTGGAGGATTGGTCCACTTTGAGTGTTTTATCATTTGCATTGTTGGTCTTAGGAATTAGTTTAACTTTAAGATCTCTCCAAACCCTTTATCTTTTGTTATTTCTTTGAGAATCTGGATTAGATTTGGGATTAAAAGTATCACTACATTGCAAGATCTAAAAAGTCTAAAATTTCCAACATTTGTTTTGTAAGGTCCCTTTGTGATTACTAGCATTTTCACATATTATTTGAGTTGTTTATGCATTGTCAAGACCTTACATTAGAGACCTTGGGGTTATCTTTTGAGGCTTGCTGATAGAGATAGAGAGATAGAATATCACATTTTGTCGAAGTTGTTTTACAGAAAACACCATCAACAAAGAGGACGCCACTTTAGGGAAAGCATGAAAAGTGGAGAGGAGGTTATGCATGTGTGGAATCTAGTCAAATATGTTTTCCTTAATGTAGATCTAGCACAACAATGACTCCTACATTCACTCAAGAAACAATTAAGACCATTTACAAGACGATTACAATTCTTCAATTTAAACTAGGAATCTCCCTCTTGCTGAGAGTCTTCCGTCCATTGACCTTTGAACGATCACCTTGTTGACCTTTATGGAAAATGACCAGCTGGTAGAATCTTCCTCAATTTTTTAGGCTCTAATTATCTGCATAACAATATTAGAAGCACAACAATTGCATATATGTAACCATTTTAAAGTAACATTCATTAATCCACATGTAAAATTAACATAGATAGTTCATATAGCATGCCAATGTCATTTAAAGGTTACAAAAATAAGCTCATGCCCAATGTCTATGGTTTTGAGGAAATATCATAAAAAGGTCAGCATCCAAGTATCAAAGTCTATGACAACTACAACAAATAGATAATAAACTATATCAAAATTGAGTCATAAACTGGACTCATTAGGGTTCACCACCAAGAAAAAGCTTGGAAAAGACACTTTAACATTCAACTCACAAAAGCCTAATCATGCAAGCTAAATGATGGATGCAAATTTGATGAAATTAAGCAAGAGGAAGCTATGATGTATGTATTGGGGAAGTCTGGAAATGTAATGAGGATTCTAGAAATAAAAAGCTATCAAAATATGCTATGGAGGAATAAGACGCCCTTGCTGTCTTATTAGTCCCATTGCTGTTTTTTGGGGCAGATGCAGAATCTTTGGATGCTGGAATAGGATCCGAAAGAATCTTTGGAAAATTCCACTTGGAGGACTACAACTCCCTTGCTACCGTCTTAGTCCCCATTTGGATTTATGAAATCTCTGAATGTGATCTTGAGGCTTGATGTATGCACTTCCTTCTTCTATGATCTCAGGTTCCAAAACTTCCAAATATGGCCTGTAGGAAAGTTTCCATGAAGATGACAACTTTGCAATGCAACTTTGCAACTTTGCAACTTTGCACTTCAAATGATCTTCAAGTCTTCAACCTCTGCACCCAAAAACACACAAGAGGGGAAAAACTTGATGACTGTTAGTAAATGGGGATTTTCCTTGGTCAAACGCCTTGTTGGTAATTAAACCTTGAAATGAAATGAAATGGAGGGAAATGATGAATTAACAAAAGACTATGTTGCAAGTCACCAAACCCTTGTGATAGAATGCTGTAAATATGCTTGAAATGGTTGCAATGGATGTGGTTCTTGAATCTTGCTTGAATGATGTTGATCTTTGAAACACTTGCTGGAATCATAAACCCTACATCACAAATGTTAGCACAGTAATAAACATGATGGAACAATATCCTTGATATGATGCTTGAATCTTGATGATGGCTCCAAATGCTTGATGAACTACTCTTGATCTCATAAACTTTCCTTAGGAGAGAATACTTGAATGCTTGCTTATCTTGCTATATGAAAATGAGTGAAGAAACCTTGTATTTATACTTATCCATGCTTAATATCCAGAAATTACACCACAACACGCCGGCATATGAATTCATTAATTATAGGAGGATAAATCCCGAAAATACCTTTAAGGGGGACTAAGAAGCCCTAGGTGGCATCTTAGTCTCGAGGCATGAAACTCGGGGCACAGACTTAGGAGAGAATACTTGAATGCTTGCTTATCTTGCTATATGAAAATGAGTGAAGAAACCTTTTATTTATACTTATCCATGCTTAATACCCAGAAATTACACCACAACAAGCCTACATATGAATTCATTAATTATAGGAGGATAAATCCCACCAAGATTTGAAATTAAATCCTGAACATACCTTTAAGGGGGACTAAGAAGCGCTAGGTGGCATCTTAGTCTCGAGGCATGAAACTCGAGGCACAGACTCGAAAAAGGGGCCCATTTAGGGTGCACTTGTAAAGAGGGTCCCAAGACCTTCCGGGGACAAAGACACCCTAGGTGGCATCTTAGTCCCGACCCAAAAATCATGGACAGCCAAAATCATTAAATTATCATTTCCCCTTTGATGTTTGTTGGGATTAGCTAGAAAAAGATATAGTTCATTGGGCTTGTGGATATAAAATAGGACCAATTAAGACATAAATAAGGATAAACAAAGAAAAGCGGGCCCAAACAAGTGCAAAAAATACAAGGTTATGCATTTACCTACACTACACATTAATCTTAAGGAAATGAAGAAAAAACTTGATGATTTTATGTGAATATATGACCAATGATTCATGAAGCCTATCTTCAAATTCTTACAAAATATTGATGATGTCATCCAAAAGGAATGGTTTATTAGTAAATTAGCTATATACATTTAAAAATTTCCCGTACAATATATATTGCTTACTCACAAGGAAGCCCTTGAAGACATTCTATAGTTGGAAGGTTTAAAAGAGTTCTATCATTAGGTTCCAACTATATAATTAGAGGAAATGTTTGGCCAGATGGTAGTGTAGATGAACACATCACTAGTGAAGAAAAATTAAAGTGAAACCAAAAGTATAATAGTTTTTGGATGTTATGGTCTCACTTTTCTACTCTATTACACCCTTGTTGGCTTCCTTCCTCTATTTTGTATTGAAATTATTTCTCATACTTAATATAACATTTATTGAAAATATTATACATTAAGAAAATATATTTTTTTCTTTCTTAAAATAAAAGACATGAAGCTATGATGTACCAAACTTTAAAATAAAGGGCATATAATAGCCAATTACCCAATGATCAGAGCTCCATCTAGGGTCATTAATCTATTTCCATCAATGTTGCACATCACTAAATATGCTATTTGTCATGGCTATTGTTGGTATTTCCAATTTATTCCTCAATAACTTCTAAATATTAGCCACATTTCATGCTTAAGAGCATTAGAAAGTTAACCAATAAACAAGATATTTATGCCTATGATTTATTTTCTCAGCAGTTTAGGCTCTACAAAGCTAGGTGGGTTCCCCTTATAATATCATTGTAAGATAAGCACGTAAGCCAATTAAGTGATGCCTAGTAGACAAGTTCTCATATATTATGGCAAGGATTTACAAATTGTGCATGAAAAATATCCATTATCCTTGTGAACATTCAATTTCCTATATGAGAAAATAAAATAATTATGAATAACTTTAAATTGGATTATGATTTATCATTTTGAATTTATCTCAGGGTTTGAGAATGATTATTTTGATCAGATTGGTGCCTATTTAGGGTTACAAAGTCATTGAAACATATTAATTTCTCCTAACATTAACTTAACACATTTTGATAGCCAATTGAATGTTATTACTTTGCAATAGCATGACCTACTCAAGACTTGCAGTGTGACCATACTTAATAATCCATTTGTAATGACAATATCCTTTACATTTCCATTGAAGCAATTACTCCATTCATTAAACATAAGCTATCAATAAAAATACACAATACAAGGAATTTGTAATAAAGAACTCAATAATACTCGAACATTTTCTTCATAACGGAAAATGCATTAGAAATTTGGATATGATGACATACCGATGCATGCTTTCATATATGTTTTTAGGAATAGGATCATAGAGAAATGCACAATAAAATGAAAGAATAAATGAAATATAAGATAACACAAAACACAAAGACACAAATATACATGGTTCACCCAATATAGGCTACATCTACAAAGAAACAGTTAGTCCTTCCTTTATTTTGTCTAACAATATAAAGGGATACAACCTACAACAGATCTATTGTAACTTTCTCTTCTCTCTATCATAGTCTCCCAACAATACAATATAATGCAATATAATAATTAGCCATAATACAATCCCCGTCAAATAAAAAGGGGGTTACCTTCTAGGGCAAGAAAATCCAACATAACCTCTACAATCAGATATGTGACCTAATAATGAACGGTTTGTTGTGCCTTGGCCACACACCTTGCTAAAAGCGAGGACCCCCCTCTTTTCCTTTTCCTTTTCCTTTTCCTTTTCCTTTTCCTTTTTTTTTTTTTTGTTTCACAGTTTTAGGTTGGTTTAATTTGCATTAGATTCCCTTTTTTGTTTGGTGCTTGTTTGATTTTGAGTCCTACTTGCATTCAAAAGTTTAGCCTCAGAAAATACTGTGGAGATTTGTTGATTGGTTGTCTGACTTCCATTTTTTTACAAGTTTATCTAAACTCCAAATTATTTCAAGGGTTTAGACATGGTATATTTTTTGCAAGGATGAGTGTATATGCAAACTCCACAAAGTCGTTAAAATAATGCATGTTTATGGTGACAAAAATAAATGAGGTTTGAGGCTATGAGGTCAACTGGATCTTAGAACCTGATGGAAAATGTGATATGATTAGTATATCTCAAATTTTCAAGAGGCTGTAATAGAAATATAGTTGAAGGAGGATAAGGGTGAATTAAATGATCTTAAGAAGTTGAATCTTTTGTGCTTTCACAAGAAATTATCCTCAAGATTAAAAAATATTTCTTATTTCTTCATGATATTTTGAAGGAGATATCTCTCTAGATGTGGTAACATTGGAAATTGTGCCCCTATATTAACAAAAGATTGATGCAATTCTGATCAAATTATTTTATAGTCCTAAGGAGGCTGAGGGGTGTAATTTTTTTGAAAAGCAGGGAGTTGTAATAGAGGGTTTTTAAGTGAAAGTGAATCAAGACTTAAATATAGATCTATAAGAATTTAATGCTAACCTACATATGTGTAATGTCCCCTGTGCGTGGCTGGGTGCATCCCGACGGCCACATGTCCGGCGGGCTTGCGTAAGACCCCAGATTCTCCGGTGGTGGCTTCGGTGGTGAAAGATTCCTCCCTAGTTGTCGCCCTTAACACCTTGGGTAGCCGCCCTTACTAACAGGCCGGTCTTTTGGTGTAGTGGTTGGGCCTTAGTGGTATCAGAGCCGAGGTCTCGGGGTCGAGACCCGCGGAGTGTGGTGGGTTGTAATGTCCCCTGATAAGTGGTACAGGTGTCCAGGCTGACCACATGCTCGTGAGCTTAAATGAACCCTGATTCTTGGTGGTGGCTTGACGACAGAAAATTCCTCCCTAGTTTGTAAGCCCCTTAACATACAGGTGGCAGCCACTATGATAGGTCTTTTGGTGTAGTGTAGTTGGGCCTTGAACCTTTGAAATATACCCGATTAATTTTTGATTTTCAAACCTTGATTACATACAAGCAAATTGCACCCGTTAAGGTTAGATGGATAAACTGAAGCGATTGCAAAGAAATGGCTATCCGATGAAGGGAACTCAGCATGATATGTACTTTCACCCAATCCAAGGTGAGTGAGGCTGTGAGTGAATACAGAAAGTAAAGCTTGAAAGAAAAGCTGAATAATGAAACTACTCAACACCCAGAATGTGCTTGCTCACCCAGAATGGGAAGTAGCTACCATAGGGCGGAGTTATACTATTTCAACTAGTACTGAAAGCAATCTTGAAGGAAATGCTGAATATTGAATCTACTCTACACCCAGAATGTGCTTGCTGACCCAAGACGGGAAAGTAGCGACCATAGGGTGGAGATCTATCTATTACAACTTCAAATGAAAATTGAGCAATACCAATTCAAAGCAACAAGCTGGAGAATGACTGCCAGTACTACTGGTCAGTTTACAATATAATATCATATGCCTGTCAAGATGTTAGAACCGGATATATGATTCATGCAATACATTACAATCTCTTCTTGGCTGAGTTCAATAAGCCATAAGAATCATTACAACTATTACAATTAAGAATCTATTTTTTTCTGTTTCCACAAATCAGTAATTGCTGGTTAAAAACAGCAGCCTGTGAATAGATACAAATACTTGTAGCTCCCTCACAACTCACACAAATGGCCCAAACCAAGATGCAATAGACCAATATGATGTAGGCGCCCAATCTAAAACCTTAACCCCGACTCCAAATGCAATGAAATAGCAATGCACAAATCCCAATAACTCTAAATGGTACGGCCTTAAGGAAAAAGGCGATTTTCTTTTTAAAAATGATGCAAGCTCTATAAAATATGAAAACTGGAGAATATGATGGCTTCCGACAAACAAAAAGAATGAGATAATACCCAGAAAGACTATTTTTGTATTTTCCAAGATATGAGTGAAACATGCAATCTGCTGTATAAAAATGCAATAAGCTGAAACACTAAAATACTCAAAACAGATTTTCCAATGCAAAACTGAACACAAATGAAATAGCTAAGATGCACTCACAAGTAAACTAATAATCATCACTAGTCGTTGTCTTTCAAACGAGAAGAGATGCCCAAACTAGGAGGTCTTCATCCCTCGAAGCAATCCAGAATCAATCCGGCAGCATAACGGTGTAATTTCCAAGATAGCCAAAATGATGCACAAGACTCCATTTTATAATCTTCGCTTGACTTCACGAAACCCTAGAATCTGATTTTAGGTCAAAATCCCCTCTCCTCAATGATGGGCGTACTTTTGCCTTCAAGCTCTTGATTTAATATTTCATTTAAATATTCAACTTTGAAATATGCGCCTATCATAATCTTGCTTGACTTAGGGAATATTAAAATATTCTTTTAATGAGGGCGCCACCCTCAATGACCACCTTTTTAAAACAACATTAAGTCATTAAGTCTAAGCCAAGGGTCAACATTAAAATATAACATTTTAACGTGACTTTTAATTTAAATGACTTAACTCATTTCTCTGAAGATGCCCTGAAGCCAATACTGATGAAGTCAACTGATCAATCTGAAACCGGAAGTCAACCAACCTGAGCTCATCTGGAAACTGCCAAAAATAGAATTTACTAAAAATAGTAAA
>VDFB02077892.1:0-29134 GCA_007258455.2 Sequoia sempervirens
TGATTGGATTTGCAAAACTCTGACGTTTGATTGAAAAAGCGGCCAACCCTAGGTTTTCGAAAAAAGCTGCGATATGGGTTTTCTTCAGAAGACTGATTGGAAAGGACCCAGATGGTTGAATTTTGAATGCACTGAGGTTTTCACTGACATGCAAGATAAAAGCACTTGCTGCAACTTGATGAAGTTCTGGAAAAATTCTTCAGAAGATAGAGGCAAAAAGACCCAGATGACTGAAAAATTGAAAGCCTTGGCCTTCTGCTTGAAAAACTTGATCTTCTGGAACAAAAAGCTTGAAAGAACAAGGGTTTATGCTTGCTGGTCTGAAAAATCTGATGTAAAACCAGCAACTATGGATTCTTGAATCACAAAAATTCTTCAAACTTGCTGCTCCAACTTTCTCCTCTGGATGCTACCTGCAAAAATAATGAAAAATACATTGAAAAGAAGTGTTAAATAGACTTAGGTTCTGATTTAGGTTTTGCTTTTTTTCGGCTTTTATTTCAAAACCCTAAATCTCAGCCTCTTGAATTGGACGCCATCCTCCTCTTCTTGCAAAATTTTGAAACTTTGAAAATCTTCAAAAATCTTCTAAGGCATGGAAATTTGGGCGCCTTTCTCCAAGAGGGGCGTTCAACTTCACCAAACTTAGTCAAAATTTCCACTTTTTCAACTTTCCTCATTTTAACACGCCACTTCGCCTCTGATTTCCCGTTGACAAGTTTACCCGACAGGCGAGTTGAGTGGTTCACTGCGGAGCCGGACTGATTCTGAAGAAGATGTTCTGGAGGCACCTCCTGCTAAAAACTTGATTTCGACCTCCGAATTCACGGGAGGCTTTTCCTTCTAGGGGCGCCTAGTTTCTTCAGTGTTAGCCATTTTTCTAATTTCCAAGTTCTTCATTAACCTCTCTTCCACAGATGATCTTATTAAATCTTGAGCTCCGGGCGTCAGATTGCTGAATGGCTGTGCTCATCGCGAAGCTAATGGAGAATGAAGAGGGGTCCTCTGGAGACACGTTGGTCAAAAAGTGAATTTTTACCCTTCAAAAGGTTGGGCGCCTATCTTGACTGGGGGCGCCCAGTTTACCAACACTTAGTTTATTTTTTCGACTTTTTCACTTTTGCTTTTGGATTTCTCTTTTCAACTCTCATCGGACCCTCTGTTCAGCCTTTTGAATCTGATGACTGCGAGCTCTGTTTGTCGTGCTGAATAGCTCACTGCAAAGCCAGTTGAATTCTGAAGGCATCCCGTTGTAACTTTGACTGCAAATTTCTCTGTTTGCACCCTTGAAAAGTTGGGCGCCTTTCTCTTCTTAGGGCGCCCAGTTTCTCCAGACTTAGAAAAATTCTCAATTCAATCTTCAAGTTTCAGATCTTCATTTATAACCTCCACTTTGACTTGAATTTGCTGGAGACTGGATCGTCGGATGCTCTGACGGGGATATCCATCGCGAAGCTGACTGAACACTGAACAACTTCTATTGGGGACCCAAACCCTAATTCACTCATCTGGTGACCTAAAAAGGTGGGCGCCTTTCTTCAACAGGGGCGCCCAAACTTAGCAGACTTAGAAAATTTTCATGACTTTTCACTTTCCTTCCTCGATCCTCGTGCATGTTCATCATTTTACCTTCTGCCGGAAGTTTGAATGCTAACATTGATGCCTGGCAGTCAGATGACCTCCATTGATGACCTCGGAACTCCATATATGCTTCTGAAAAAGCTGAATAGACCCAGTAGGGCAAAACTGATTATTTTAGGATTCTGACTACACCAGCCTGATACGGACACATTTTGAGCCAATCAAAATCAGTTCGGACCCTGTCGGACCAACTTTCTATTTTTAGAAAATTTTGCCAGTATCCGTTTCAAAAGAAACCCAGATAAACCCAATAAACTTTACTATTTCGAGAAAATTTCTAAAAATAGCAGTTTTCCTAAAATTTAGGGATGAAAAACTGAGATCTGGGTTTTGTAGGTTAAGCTGCTCTTAGCAGACCCAGATCGCCAGAAATTGAAAAATTTGTGTTTTAACCCTCCATGCAAGACATGCACACCTAAATTTTGACCTTTTTGACTGTTTCGACAAGACTTTTACTCATTTCTTCAAAATGTCTAAGTGTAACAAAAATTTTAATTTTGGGGTACAACAGTGATCACCCAAAAAACATTGTACAAATTGTAACTAGCAAGTACATATTGTTCAAATTACATTAATTTTGTTTATAGGGAACTTCCCCTTTTAATTTGAAGAGCAATTCTACTACACATCTATTTTGCTTTATGCTGCACTAAAAGGTATGAAATAAAATTCTAACAAAGACTATTGCTTTGAGCAAACTGACAATGTATATATGATTTCTCCATTGTCTTCATTGGTTGCTAATATCTTAATGACCATTTTGAAGAGTGTGCTCTCTACTCCTTTCACTTACAACTAAAATGGTGGAAAAGGTGTGTTGATGACATTAGTATGATTTGATTGCATAGAAAGGGAAGTGTCAAGGAATTCTATATTCATACCAACAACCCATTCTACAACATAAAATTCAGTAACTAAATTGGGAAATGGATGGTCCTTTTCCTTTCTCAGGTGTACTATTAAAAAGAAGGAATGATGTTTTAATCCAGAAATAGGAATTTTTCCTTACAAAATCAATCAGTTTTAGGAAATCGGTTAACCAAAGGGGAAACACTGTAATCAATGATTCACACCCTTTCAAACTAAGCAATCTTTGCTCTTAGTTAGAAATCCTGAGTCGGTCTATATTCATGCATCAATGTTGAATAATTAATATTCAAGGCTTTAAATTTTACCCTCACTGTAAATACTTTCCCATTAAATGAAACTTCCTATTGTCATTAAAATATAAAATGTCAATAATCATAAGAGCACCATATAAGGTTAAAAGTGGCAAAGAATGGAAGGGGACTCCAAGGAGACAAGATCAGAAAAAATATAAAGGATAGAAAGATAGAGAATCTCTCTCCCACCTGCCCATCTCCTTCCATTTATCTTATAAAATCCAATAATTTTTACATTCTTTTGTAGCAATGCTAATTTTTCAGGTTTAAAAAAAAATAAGTAAATATAATTCCAAAAGAATATCCAGGACCCTAATTATTATATAATATGTTAGGTAGAAATGATTGCATTCCAAGATAACTGTATTGATATATTGAATGTATAAATATAACAAAGGATCAGCACCAAAAATTTTGACATACAACAGAGATTGTGACATGAACTCCCTGCATGAATGGAAGAAAACAAACCTGACTGGTCAATTGATCTGCCAAGAAAAAGTCAGGAAGTGAAACCTGCAATAAAGAGAAAGGATTGTATATAATCTTTCCTTATATAGAGTTCAGATTATGATGAACTATCATAGGAAATTATGATTAACATGTACCTTGTAAAGAGGGGCAAATATACAGTGAAGTGCACTCCGAAGCAAGAAAAGTCGGCTTGAGCGATAAAAAACTTTGAAAGGTGAAAATAGTGCTATCAATAGAATCTGTAAGCCCAAAATTGCACTCAAATAAGAACAATAAATATTTGTAATATGAAAAATAGTTTTCCTGAAGATCAAAATAAATTTCTGATCTTATATGTAACTTAATCTTGCTATGTTTCCACATTAGATCTTTTGCTTTAGACTATACCTTCTTTGATTTATTTGGAAACCAGCAAGTGATCTATTTTCCTCAATAATCAAATTTGAAGAATCTTCAAAGTAGAATTATTACAACGGAATCAAGAAAACTTTAGTTTTATCTTACCATAACCAAAATCAATGGAACAAAATCTGCAAATCTTGGACGAGAGTTTGCATCTTTGTCACCACTCAGTGACATTACAGATGAAATAGCACCAGCCAGTGACATTACGGAGAGCACTGTGGTGATTAGAAACACATTTCTGAACCCTAGTTCAGTTCCTGGCTTAAATCCAAAGATGAAGGGATAATTGATTCGGAAGCGTTGCCAAAAGTACAAATCTACTGCATACAAGAACATATGTAGGAAAACAAAGCCCAACATGCTGTGAAAAAAAAAAAATTACATATTGATCAGAGAAACAAAATAATTAAATCCCACTATGTTGTGCCAAAAAATTGATATAGGATAGTAGTAGAGAAAATTTAAATAAATAAAGCTTTTTAAAACTGACTTCTCAGAAAAAATCTGAATTATGTAAGACACACCCTTAATTTTTTTAATTTTTTGTTTGAAAGTTTTAACAAATTGTTTCCCCACTCGAGATATGAACAAGACATATATTATCAGATTTGGTTAAGCATAACATTAAAGCGTATAATATCAAAACTCTAACTGCTGTAACTTAAAATTTGAGGAATTTAATTTGATTACAACACTGCTGCTACAGTTTTGGGGCCTCAATTCGCACTAGAACTTCTCAACAAAATCATATTTGTAACAACATATCAATTAAATGAAATACCTTCTATGATTTTGACATTTGGAGACATTACAATCTTGCTGTTGGAGACATTACAATCTTGCTGTTGCAGACATCTGTGTATCAGCAGTTAGCACAGGCTTCCAAAAACTCTATCAGCACTCATGCCAAGGGGCATAGCAGCCTTGAATACTCTATATAAACTCTTCCCAAGTATGAAAGCGTTCTTAGATATGCCCAGATATTCAGTCCTGCTCTTATAACAGAGGTCACAACTATTATTTAAGCTTCTCAGACCCAAACAACCTGCTGTTATGACCTCCAGGCATGTGGACAGTCACAGGGGCGATTAGGAAATAATTCATATAACTTTTCTGAGCATTCCTTTTTGACTTCTAACCCTTGGAAACTTGTAGAAACCCTAGTTTCCCCGTTTTCTGAATCTGACTGTTTTTCTGAGTGTTTTGTGTATTTTTGGTTTTTTTGATGTTTTGAGTTTTTTGCATGAATATTGAAAGTGGCGATTTTGCAATAAAATAATATAAAACCTAAATAAATGATTACAACTCCAGAAATAACAGAACCTATTTCGAATACTAATGCCAGACTATTATTTAATCTTCTGAAATGATTACAAATAAGATCCAATTACATGCAATCAAAAAGGCAATATTTTATTTGATGAAAACCTGATTTGCTGCAATAAGAAATTGGCCTTGATCTGGTACGGCTGCAATCAAAGCACCTTTCTCCCTCCGTCTGGTGATCCACAATGATGCCAGGAACATAGGCGCCCAAGCTGGCAGTGGCAGACTGGTCCAAAAGTAGGCGATTTGCTTCAAGGAGAAAATACGCCCCTTTTAATGATGGTACGGCCTGGTACAGGTGGTACGGCTGTGTACAGCAGCAATAAATAAAAATGTACGGCCCTATGAAGAATCTCCAGCTATCTCTGAAATGTGCGCCTTGGTGGAAGAAACTTTTCTGAATAAATTCCAACTCAAACCCTGAAGGTAAATAATCTCTTAATGCTCTGCAATTTCTTCTGAATGAAGAAATCCCTCTGCCTGGCAATAAATTTGATGATATTTCACACCCTCTGAATCGCTTTCACTGGAGATGGCTCGTTCCCCAATGCTCTGAGACTGAAACCCTTGGCTTCCGTGCTCTGGTCACACTTGATCAATTTTTCAATTCACAAAATAACATAATGGGCTCGAATTTCCAAGCAAAACCTTATACTTCTTGAAAAGTGCGATTTCCTTAATAATAGGGAATCATTAAAATAATTCGAACTTTTGATTTTAATCTTTCAATAGTCTCCGGGACAATTTTTAATTATAAAATATAATCACAACTGGCCCCTTCCCATGTTGGGCGACCCCTCAGCCAAAATCACTTAAGTTATAATATTTGAAATATTATAACTTTATATTATAAACTTCCATCATTAATATTTAATTAAATCAATTAAATATTAATATCTCTCTCGATATTCACCTGAAGCACGGGCGATGCAGTGACGAATAAAAGTGATTAGGATGTAATCAATCCATCTTGCTAAAATACTTGAGAGTCCCTGTTGAGAGTGCGGATCTGTAAAACTGACTGCATTTGAAGTGTCCAGAGATGAGCTAGAGCGAAATGGCCCAGGCCAGAATCTCACGACCATTGAAGGCGAGACCCAAGCAGCTCCATCAAGACCCTCTATCCAATCAATCGACTCTGATTAGCATAATAGGCCTAATCACATTGCTCTGAGAGATGTCAACTAGAAGGGGACATGACAGTCCGCCCCTCCTGAAATTGCTTGTCCTCAAGCAATCTCAACTCCGGATGCTGCAGAATATCCTCGCTCTCCCATGTAGCATCCTCAACAGGAAAATCTCTCCATTTCACTAAATATTCCCTAATAGTCCTCCTACGCAACTGTCTCTCTCTGTACTCCAGGATAGACTCAGGTACTAAAATCAACTTTCCCTCATCATCTAAGGGAGGTAGAACTGCAGAAGGTACCACACGGTGACCCAACGCCTTCTTGAGACGTGACACGTGAAAAACATTGTGTACCTTGCTCTCTGCCGGAAGTTCAAGCTCATAAGCCACCTCTCCAACACGCCTTAGGATCCTAAAAGGACCGTAATACTGTGGCTTAAGCTTCTCTGACCCACTCTTCCTAAGAGTGGACTGACGGTAGGGCTGCAGCATAAGATAAACCATGTCACCTGTTGTGACCTTTTCACACATCGCCCCATCTAAAATGGGGACCCCTAAATTTTTGCTCCGTTCTGGTCTTTTGGCTTTGGTTTTTGTCTTTCTCTCTCGTTCTGCTTCTGTTCCGCTATCTGCTTTTCTGGGGACGCTCCCGTCGGCAAGCTTGAACGTAAGATTCGACCAAGTCTGAAATTAGGGTTTCACATCTTTTAGGTCACGTTGAGATCCAATTGAGTTGATTATTTATCTTTTGAGCCTAGTAATGTTAATACCATGTTTTCAGCAAGTAACCCCTAAATTTTCACTAAATTCTGCCATCTTTCTATTTTTAGTAAGTGTCAGTTAAGGGTTGATTTTCTTGAGATTTTCACATTTGGACAACTTCATTGCATTCCGGGCACTTCAAGTTCACTTTTGACAAATTTTGAGCAAAAACAGACAACCTGCTATTTTTAGCAGTACAGCTTCCAGAGCAGATTTCAAGGTCTTAATGTTATATTTTTTGATGCATGTCCGAAGATTCCTTCTGGGTTTTTCGAGACCTTCGCAACGATATGACATGCAAAGCAGGATGACAACTTTCAGCATTCGGCCTTCGGAGGCCAAAATTAGGGTTTGCATGCAAACATTTTCAGCGCATGTCGGCATTTTCTTTCTGGGTTTTCCAAGAGCTTCGCAACAGTGTAACATGCAAATGGAGCTGACCACTTTTCGGAAACTTACTATTTTTAGCCAGTGCGTGCATGTTGGAAATTTTTCTGGGTTTTTCTGGGTTTTTCAAGATTTTTCGGGCAATATGACATGCAAGATCATCCGGTGCCCGATTCGGTCCGCTTCCGTGGTTTCTAATACTAGCGGGTATCGCTTGACTACCGACACCCTCGAGAAATGCAAAGTGACAGCCATACAGCTAAAGCGAGGTCAATGAGGAGCTCATCGAGCAACGTATGCACAAGAGTGGGGTTTTGAGCCGGTAGCTAAAAATGAAATTGGAGGTCAAAACGTTCAAAACTGAGGTATCCATCATGATTGACATCCTTTCGAGAAGCTGCTGGCAAAATTTGAAGGCAATCGGAGAACCTGCTATTTTTAGTAGGGCATTTTGGACAGGGGCTATAAATAGAAAGTTGATCTCGGCGTCAGCATACACAGGCAAGTTCACCAACGACGGGCACACTGTCCAGATTTCAAAGCAAACGGAGCAAAGGAAGCCTCAGAAACGGGCACTTACTATAAATAGTAAGTCGCTTCAGTAGCGGTTATAATTGGCAGGTCAGCACCAGACCTCAGCGAGTACAGGTTGAACATGTGATGAGGAGTCTTTGGCGCGAATTTCGAAATAAACAGAGTTACAGAGAATGAAGAATCAGACAGTTGCTATTTTTAGCAGGTCAGTTGGGGTTTCCTAAAATCAAGGGCGGAACCAGACATTCACGCAGAAGCAACATCCAGTCGCAATCACCATGTTTCGGGCATTCAACACGCAAAATTTGAAGACTTTCTGAACAGTTTCTATTTTTAGCAGGTTGCTAAAAGTAGTGAGTACAAATAGGCATCGGGCATCGACAACACCAAGTCAATCAAAATTCAGAGCAAAGTGAAAATCGGGCTTTTCAAGGTCAGAATTCAGTCAACGGCGCAAAAATTTAAGGAACTTTCTAAAAATAGAAAGTCAGGGCGAGTTAGGGTTGACCAAGGAAAATCAACTTAAATCTGGCAGAGGGCGTAAAATTTGCTAAAATGGATAAAATTTTGAGTCCGGTAGTGAAACTCGCTTTCAAGGCAGAACAAAGACTGAAAAAAATGACTAAGTTTGGAAAACTTGACGTTGCAAGGTCAAAGTGCGCCCAAAGCCAAAACTGAAAGTTGACCATGCCAAATGCGCCTAGGCACAAACTGGAAGTTGATGGTCCCAAATGCGCCCTAGGTGAAAGTTGAGAAACTCAAATGCGCCCCTAACTTGATGCTTGACCCCTTAAATGCGCCCAAGGTAATGTGGAGCAGTTGAAAAATTTTCTAAGTGTTTTAAATTGGAAATACCATGTGCTAAATGCGCCTGGGTCAATGAAGGTGATAAAATGAAAAATTTTCTAAAGCATTTGAAATGAACGTAGACATAGCCATATGCGCCTAGGATAAAAACTGGATGTTGACCATGTCAAATGCGCCCCTCTTGACAAACTGAGAGTTGATGTGGTAAAATGCGCCCAACCTAAAATGAAACCTTGATAGATGAAATGCGTCCAGAGTTGAAATTGAAAGCGTCACCTATCAAATGCGCCTAAGTTGAGATTGAAAGTGTCACCTTTAAATGCGCCCTTGGAGGTGGCTTGAAATTGGCTAAGGCAAAATTAAAAGCTCAGGGGGTCATATCCGCCCATGACACAAAATGAATGGAGACTAGCCCAAATGCGCCCTTACAAGTTGATTTAGCAAGAAAATGTTGAAATGTTGAAAAATGGAACTACAAGGGGTCATATGCGCCCAGTGTTGGATGGTTGATTTGCGCCTCTACGTGGATCTCAAAAATTTGACTAAGTACCAAAAATGGAAGCTGGATGGTTGATTTGCGCCCAAGTCCAAGAGGGTTTGAAATTTTGGCTAAGTCATTAAAGTGGGACCACAGGGGGTGATATGCGCCTGGAGAGCAAAGGCGTTGCTAAAAAGTTTAAGTGTTGGAAACGGCTAAGTCAAGAATTGAAAGTTGAACTAGCTAAATGCGCCTCAAGCTAAAAGTAAAAGTTGATGGTCTCATATGCGCCTAGGCACAAACTGGAAGTTGATGTGGTCAAATGCGCCTTGGGAGGATAAAGTGAGCCTTGAAAATTCCAAGTGTTGGAAATGAAAGTTGACCTAGCTATATGCGCCTAAGCCTAAATTGAAACCTCCACCTCTCATATGCGCCCCCTCTCAAAGCTGAAAACACCTTGTGTAGAATGTGCCTCACTTCAAAACTGGAAGTACGCCCCCTCAAGTGCGCCCTTGGTAATAAATCTGGAAAATGCGTGGGAAATTGAAAATGGCTAAGTATCAAAACTGAAAGTGTAGACCTCCATATGCGCCTGGAAACTGCCCCTCTCATATGCGCCTGAATTGAAACTGAAAGCTCATCATCTAATACGCGCCCCTGAAACTGGAAGGAGACCATGTCATATGCGCCCATATCAAAGCTGGAGATACCATGATCTAAATGCGCCCAAAAGGTAAACTGAGAGCTCTATAGCTAAAATGCGCCTGGGCTCATGATTATTCAAACACAACAAATTTGAGAGCAACACATGCTATTTGCGCCATGGGTAAGGATAAAAAATTGTTAAGTGTTCAAAACTAGAAGCTCGATATATTAAATGCGCTCAAGTTTGAAATGAAATTAAAAGGGGCGTTCAAAATGAAGCTTGTCATATGCGCCTAAAAAGCAAGAAATAAATTAAAAGGGCGCTTTGACTAAAGGGGAGATAGGAATAAAAAATTAATATTTCCCCCCTTTTTTTCACGATACACATAAAATCACTGGTGATCTCAGAAAAATTCAAACGCGTTGAAATTTTCCCTCAGCATGATTAAATTGAAAGGCATTTGGAGGTAATTAAAATTTCTCTTAGCAAGACAGAGAAATTAATTTAATTAATTAATTTAATTATTTTCCTAAGTCTAATATTAAATTCCCCCCTTCGATTTTGACCCATGCAATTTTAAAATTTCGGACGATTTAGCAAGGGGAATTTGTTTTGGAAGTTAATTACGGACGGAAAATAAAATTATGCCTAGATAGTTTTGACAATCGATATCGAATTTTTTTTTAAATGCGTTAAAAAATAAATTAAACTGGCAATTAAATTAAAATTTTAATTAATTAAAAGTGCCATTTTAAAATGCAGTCGGGATAACTTCAAATCGATGTAAAAAAATGATTTTCTCGAAATCACTGGAGGTAACTGGCAGTCGGGAGGGAATTTTAAATTTAAATCGAGGAAAGAATCTCCCCGAATAGCAAATTGTCATAATAACTGCCTGACGACTGGAATATTCCCTTTTAAAATTAGCAAACGCGTCAGTCATGATGAAGGGAATAAAAGGCATCTGCTAAAATTAGCGCCAGCCTTTTGCTATAAAACTCCGAGGATTTTCATTCTCATCTCACAAGATTCGAAGTTGAAATTTATGCTGGCAAGTTGAGTTGTGAGATTTAATTTGAGAAGTTGCTGAAAGTTTGATTTTTTTTGAGATTGAAAGTGCTGAAAGTTGGTTTCTTGAAGTTGCTGAGATTCGAGGTTGCAAGTTGCGAAGTGCTTCGAAGTAAAAGGGTTTAGCATCTTTTATTTCTTCACGTTGTTGAGGTATGTATTCGAAGTTGCTGAAGCTACTTTTTATTTTGCTGAAAGTCGAAAATGCTTTGAAGTTAAAAGTTGAAATGCTGAAATCGTTTATTTATGCTGAGAGTTAAAATGCTGAGAATGTTTGAATGCGAAGTTGCTTGAGCTTTAATTTTTTTTTCGAAGTTGTTTGAAATTGCCGAGTGTTCGAATCGAATTAGATTTAAATTGTAAAGCCTTCAAAATTGCTGTTTTATAATTTGCGAAGTGCTGATTTTCGATTGCTTTTCGAAGTTGCTGATTTATAACTTCCGAAAAGTTGATTTTTAATTGTTGAAGCTTGCGAATTTTAACTTGCTCGTTTAAAAACTCTTGGATTTATTTTCTTCGAAGTTGCTGATGTATAACTGTCGAAAGAGTTTAATTCAAAGGCTTGCTGATTTTAATTCGAAATTGCTGATTTTAAAAATTACAGAGACTCAACACGCTTTTTCGAAGTTAAGATTGATAGGGTTAAGTTATTTCTTTTGGCTGCGAGTTGCTGGAGGTTGAAGTTTAATTTTTGAGAAGTCAAAGTTGGCTGTTAACGCTACTAACTTGTATTTATTTTTGCAGCCAACTCCAACCGCCAGCCGCCTCACGTGATGGTTGTTTTAAAAGTTGATGGAGTAATATTCGCTTTTTGTTTTGCAGATGGCTGACGCTGCTGGAACTAGCAAGGCTGGAACTAAGGCTGCAAACAATGAAGCTGTTAAGGAGAACGCCTCCAGGCAGGCGAAAATCAAGAGTCTAAAGAAGTCTTTCATCCCGGAATCAAAGATCATCTCAAAGCATGGAAACCTGACGGATACCAATCTCGGGCCATTCAACCTCGAGGCATTCATACGCCGAATGTACGGGCAAGGTGGCAACCTTCCAACAGATGCATCACGAAATATTGTGAAGAGCGGGTTGTATAATGCAGCAGGCTTCCAACCGGCGGTCCGTTGTCCTGAGTTGATCATGGAGTGCGCCAACTGCTACAATTCTGAGGATCGGACTATCACCTCTCCGGATGGTTTGATCATGGCTAATTTCTCTCCAGATGCAATTGGCGAGGCGTTTGGAATTCTCGCCACGGACAACATGTTGTATAAGTCCAAGGCCAAGGCAGATAAGATGTACGCCACAACCTTTGAGAAGTGTATGAAAAGAATAAACACCTCATGGATGCGCAAGCCAAAGCCACCTGCTGCCAGGCTACCGAAACAAATAATCTCAGAGGAGCTGAAGCAAGAATATTGCGACATCATTATGTTGCTCAGCAGAGTCAATGGTAGCCCGCAATCTTTCATATTCGAGCCATGGATGTTCTTTTACATCAGTGTGGTGCTCGAAGGGGATGAGCAAGTGAACTGGGCGAAGATGATAAGTGATAACATCGATGAGCAGTTCCGGAGTCTCAGAAGAACAAAAACGTTTTATATGAGCTCATACGTCATTTACATGTTGGCTCGAATGACCAAGTACAGGGGATTGGCATACCAGGAGCCCATTGGCTGCGGCTATAATCAATTCAAGATCCACCAGTCGTGCAGACAGTTGCATCTCACTCACACTGGTGACTTTCAAAGAGTGAATGATGCCTTTACCATGTACATCACGAGAACCCTTCAGCAAAGGCTACAACAGAGGATATCCGAGGAAGCTCAGATGCTCATCGAGGAATATGGGTGTTGGTTCGTCCAATTCCCGAAGTTCACCTATCTGAGACTTCCGGGGTACGATTCATATGTGTACAAACTGCCTAGGTACCCCACTAACAGAATGATCCTACTCGAGTTGTCTAGGCAACTGGTGGCCTACGACAAGATTATAAGGCGAAAGAAGAAGGGAGGTCTTCATTTTCCCATTGTGTTGGGAAATTCACTCGAGGAATGCCCAACTTTACAAGCAGCCAAAGAGGCCGAGGATGAGCTAAAATTCTACAAGCTGACTCTTCACACGAGCCGACAAAATTTTGATCCTAAGGGAATGATTGGAACGGTTCAAAGAGAAGAATACAAACACAAGGCTCACTTGGAAGACTTTTGGGCGAATGCTGGAAGCGAGGATGAAATCAGGAGAAGGATGTTTTCAAGGCTGCCCCTGAAGCTAATCAGAGAGTGTGAGGTGATTAAGGTGCCAGATCAACTTGAGGAGGATAATAGGGTCACCCATCCTGATTATGAAACGGTAAAGAACGCTCTGATGCCACCAATAGATTGGGCCGAACCAGAGATTGTGGATCTAGACACTCTATCTATCCTAGTCATGACATTCACGAGGGCTTGGGTGGATGAGCGTGTTAACAAGTTAAGAAGAAGGTCAGTTGCCCTCATGTATGACCTCATGGGTGATAGAAGGCCGCCGGTGTTAGCAAAGAGGAAGAAGCAACTCACACGAGGTCCAGAACCGAAAAGAAGGGAGCCCGTTCAGCCAGAGCCTCAGGGATCGGAGGACACGTCCTCAACTCAGCTGGTATCCCATGCTTCCAGTAGGCGTGAAGTTTCGTTGTTTGCTAGTCAGAGAGCTCCGAGAAATGAAGAACCGGAAGTTGGAGAAGTCAACCAGCCTATGCCAAAAGAAGTAGATACCCAGAGTGTGAATGATCCTGAAGGTGCCGATAAGCGAGATGAAGGGGAAGAAACAGATATGGACACCCACTTCGACTTTTCCTTCGGAGAAGAAGATGCTGGGACACATGAGGGGAGTGATCAAGAGGTCGAGATAATCGAGCCTCCACCAAATATTGCTCGGGAAGAAGTTCGAGAAGTGGAAGCAACTGAGGAGCAGCCTCTGATTGTTTATGATATTCAGCGAAATTGGCTTTCACAGGCGATCTGAAGGGACCAGGATGATGACGCCAACCTAGCAATTGAAATGGAAGAACTCTTGAATAGAACAAGCAAGTCGCCAAAGCGGAAGAGGGCGAGAAAATATACAAGGATAGAAACAAATGAAGCCGGTTCCCGTAGTCTTCATATCGCCGCCCCAAGAGAAGATCACGATTTGAGTGATGCAATGCCGGAGAAGTACACAATCACCACAGTTGAGTTGGGACGCCCTTCAGGAGCGCAGGTGGTGGAAGAAGCTGAAAGTTCATTTCAGGCATTAAAAGATAGGCTGGTAAAGAAAGAAGGAAAGTATAAAAGGTTGAAGAAAGAGCACAGAGCGTTGGTTGAGTATGTGCAAAATCTCGCACATCCTGTTGCTCAAGGTAATCCAGCAGCAGAGCTTCCACCAGAGGTGCCACGTGAGCCGATCAGCGGCTTGGAAGAAGTGAAGAGGGCTGTACGAGAAGGAGATAAATGGGTGAATGGTGTCCGTGCTGAGGCAGAAAAGTTCATGGCGGATCTCGTCTCAGCATTCCAAAATGCTTCCGGTATTCTTTCACGTTTGGATAATGTTGAGCAGGCTTGGGGAGATACCCACATCTTTCAAGACAATACTATCCCACGTCTTGCTGTTTTGATGCGTGTTCCCACGCAAACTCTGGTGATGAAGGGGTAATTCAAGCGGGTGATAGATATGACTTCCGTGGATGGCATTCAGCAGCGTTCACAGGAAAGAGTTTCTTTGACACGGCGGCAATGGAGTCCTCCAGGATCAGAAAGGCCATGAGGAATATTCGTGAGAGTATTCTCAACACTTTAGAGTCAGTATTCGCAAGAAGGCTCACTAATGAGGAGGTAGATGCAGAAGGACTAAGGGCAAGATTGCAGCCATTCTTTTCAGAGATGAGGACATTTTCCCAGTTGGATTTTGAAAACATCTCCACGTTTTCAACAATCATTCAGAGCACGCAGGATTCCATCGAGACTTGGGGAAAATCTTGCGAGAAGCATGAACAAATGGTCGCCATCTTGGAGTATCAGCTGAATCTCACTCCATCAATTTCTGAAGAAGAGGTAGACGCAGTGCTGGCGCGATTCATAGCGTACGCGGTCAGAGAGAAGAGCAAAAGAATCCGGGTCATGGACGAGAATCTTCTAGAAGGGTAGTGGGCATTAATTGCTCATACTGGTCAAAGGAGGAATCTGCTATTTTTAGGAGCATTTATGACGCCACTCCTCCACCTTCTGGCGGTTTTTAGGGAAAAACTCGTCTAGGGCTGAGGTGGCTCAATCTGAGCCCTCCATTGTAATTTGATCTGGGCCGTCGATTCAAACAGGCCAGCTATATAAGGGGGAGTCCCCCTCATTTGTACAGAGTAGTCATAGAATCAGAGAATAGAGAGATATTGTTGAAGCAGAATAGAGAGTAGAAGCTTTTAAGTTAGAGTAGTTTCTCATTTGCATTATTGAAGAAGAAGGGGAATTCTCCCTTTGAGAATTTTGTAAGAGATTGTCACAAAAGATTATTCTTAATAAAGCTTTTCATTGATGGTGAATTTCAACTTTGTTTGGAATAATTCGTGAGGTTTCTTATTCCTTTGACTTCAATTAGGACTTAATCTCATGCTAGTATTTAGACATGGATGTTTATGCTTGATATAAGTGAATTTCTTTTATCCATACCACTAACGTTCTTGCTGATGGTAAGCACGTCCTGTGTGGTCAACTGGACTTTTTATTCTTAACTTCGATCAAGGTTCATAGGTAGTTATGCATCGTTGTGATGGTAGTTGCTCTATTGAATCGTGATTTGAACATCATTTTCACCCTTTGAAGATTGCACTTGCTTTGTTGAAGCTGTCCTAAGGGAGGCTAGGCAGGGTTTGTTTGAAGTTCATTTAAGTTGAGCGTAACATCCATTTGCATTTAGATTAGAAGTTAGATTTTAGAAATCTCTGGAACCATTCAATTCCGCATAATCTTGGTTAGTTTTAGGAAACTTGCACGCTAAAAGCCAAATCATTCGCGCAAAATCCCCTTCAAAAGCACAAATTGGTCATTACTACACTCATTTTGAACAACTACGTAAGTCCCCTCGTGAGTACACAGCATATACACATCAACCAAACTGAGCCTATTCGCATTTAAAGAACCTTGGAGTTGAAGGCGTGATCTCACTCGCAATCTTAGCACGCCGAATACTTTGTTCAAGAGAGAATAGGGTATCCATTTGGAAACTTTGTTCTACCTGGTTGGTGAGGTCACAAAAATCACATCAACAGGAAACTGGCGCTAGAAGGAGGGCCACTTCGAGAATTCTTGTAGTTAACATCCACATTCAGATAAGAAGGGATTTCGTCAAAAACAATTTATAGGAGAACAAATTATCATGAGTCAAGATGGTATTACCGCATAGAGAGATATTTCCAGTGTTGCAGCCTAATTTGGGATTTAACGACGACCAAGAAGATATCCTTTCGGGATTGAACAATCTTGCTTGGAAGACAAAGGAGACTTACGCTCAGTATATGCAAGTTTGTGCTGTGTTGCAAGAAGAAGAAGAAAAGGCCATTGAGATTCAAGTTGCAATTGAAAGAAATTTGTTGGATCAAAGGCGCCCACTCACTCCTCTTCCTCCCCGTCAATAATCAGCCACATCCTGGATCGTATTAGCTCGTTTTCTCCATACAAGTTGAAAAGGATTTTGAGGTCCGCTCCTAGTTCGTCCAAAGAATTTGTGGAGTTAGAGTTGCCTACTCGAGCAAGGAAGAAGAAAGAAGTGCGTGAAGAAGTTTGTTCAAGTGAAGGAGAAACAAGTGGAATAGAAATTTCAAATTTGTTCAAGACTCCACCAAGTGTTTCGAGGTTTGCTCAACCAAAAACTGTTCAAGTTTCTACACCGGTGTTCGTCCAGCATCCAGTTCAAGCTACCACACTTCAACAGCCACAAGCAACCCCGATAATCGTATATCAAAGGAGGCAGCCAAATCAAGCAATGGCTCAACCAGGAGGTCAACCCGCTCCTAACGGTGCTATATGGCTGGTTACTAATCCATCAACTTTAGAGTTTGCAGACTACCATGAAATGCCGAAGAACCCAGAACACTTTTGCACTAAGTATCAAGCTAATGATCCAAACCGTTCTGCTGAAGATCATATCAAGATGTTCGAGGATAATCTGCGTAATAGACAAATTGCATATGCAGATGTGGCTTGCAGACTGTTTCCGTATTCTTTGGGGGAGGAAGCACATTTATGGTTCATACATTTGCCGGTTGGATCCATAAGAATATGGGAGCAGATGAAAGAAGCTTTCATTGAAAAATTTGGCATTCCTATTACTCCAGTAGAGCTTTTCCGTCAATTCACTGAAGTAAGAAGACAAGATAAGGAGCCGATTCGCATTTAAAGAACCTTGGAGTTGAAGGCGTGATCTCACTCGCAATCTTAGCACGCCGAATACTTTGTTCAAGAGAGAATAGGGTATCCATTTGGAAACTTTGTTCTACCTGGTTGGTGAGGTCACAAAAATCACATCAACATCACCCACCTCAAAATGCCTCTCTGTTCTCTTCTGATCCGCGTACTGCTTTTGCTGATTTTGTGCCTTGGCGATATTTTACTTGAGAGCCCTCATAGTATCCTGACTCTCCTGCAACAAGTCTCCAGCACTCGGCACTCTACTGTCACTCAGTAGCAAATCCAAAAAACTCGGCGCCTCATAACCGTACAACGCCATGAAAGGTGACATCTGAATGGTCATATGGAATGTCGAGTTATAACAATACTCACACAAATGAATCCATTTGACCCACGCCTTCTGCTGCCCTGCAATATAATTCCTGAGGTAACCCTCCACCCACTTATTCACTATCTCCGTCTGCCCATCAGTCTGCGGGTGGTAACTGGTACTCGGAGTAAGCTCGGTCCCACAGAGTCTGAACACCTCCTGCCAGAAGTAACTCAAGAACCGACTATCCCGTCACTCACAATGCTCCGAGGCAATCCATGTAGTCTGAATACCTCACGGAAGAAGACCTTTGCTACCTGTGTAGCTGTGTAGGTAGTGGTAATCGGAAAGAAGTGGGCATACTTCGTTAGCCGATCCACAACTACATATATGCAATCTCGCCCTTGGGCTTTAGGCAAGCCCGTAATGAAGTCCATCGACAGGCATTCCCACTTCCTGTCAGGAATCGGAAGTGGCTGCAATAAACCTGCCAGGTACGTGTTCTCCTGCTTGTTCTGCTGACAAACAGGGCACTCACGCACGTACTGAAGAACATCTACCTTGAGTCCTTTCCATGTGAATCTTTCCCGAATCTGTCTATAGGTTTTGAAATACCCGGGATGTCCTGCTGTAGGTATGTCATGAAAGGCTCGCATGATAATATTCTTCACCTCTGAACCTGGGACCAAATAAATACTGTTCTTGTAAATGATCAAGTCATTTACAAGCATGTACCTGGTATCAATCGTTGATCCCTCAACAATGCTGGAGGCCCAAGTATCCTTGGCATATTCTGCCACAATCATATGTCTCCAATCCTCTGAAATGTGAACCATAGAGCTCAAATATGGCCTACGTGAAAGAGCATCAGCTACTACATTCTGTGTACCTTTGATATACGAGATATCAAAGTCATATGCCTGCAACTTGTTGATGTGTTTTTCATGACTGCACCAACGCAGAATAAAGTTGCCAACGGCTTCCCTATTCTCTCTTGATCAAAGTATCCAGCATGCTAAGATTGCAAGAAAGTTCATGCGTTCAACTCCAAGGTTCTTTCAGTGCGAATAGGCTCAGTTGGCTCGATGTGATTTGCTGGTATTTCAAGGGGACTTACGGAATTGTTCTGCAGCGGAGAAAGGAATTCAAATGCTCGAAAGATTTGTCTATGAAGCGCGGGTTTCCTATTCTGAATTTAAATGGGTTGCAGGGTTTAGAGATTCTAAATCTATTCTAAGGCGTGGGACATGGTGATCAATCTTCACAAGCTTTCAACCGGACTTTGCTTTGCCTCGCATCGGACAGCTTCCACGGAGTCGGTGCAATCTTCAAGGGAGATGATTAAAGATGTTCAAACCACCACTTGACATAAAGATACCATCACAACGACGCATACCATTATTCAAACTGTGATTGAAGTTAAGTACAATATTCCAGTTGACCACACAAGGCGCATTCACCATCAGCAAATACACTAGTGGTATGGATAGACGAAGTTGCTTAGATCAAACACCACATTCACATTAACATCTACTTGCATGGAATAAAATTATACTACTTTGAGCTATTTTACGCTACCATTTGAATCGAAGGACGAAGAAACCTTGCTAGCTACTCACAACAAAGACGAAATTCACCATCAATGAAAAACTCTTTTATTGAGAGAGTGTTCACAACAATTTCTTACAAAGTTTTCAAAGGGAAAACTTTCCCTCTTCTTCAAGCTACACTATCAATCTATACTAAGCTAATTCTAAGTTGTCCCTCTACTCTATGTCTATTCTAATCTTCTCTACTGTCTACTGAGATACAAATGAGGGGGACTCCCCCTTTTATAGTTGGCCAAGTCCAACAGACGGCTCAGATTACAATCGACTGGATGGCCCAGATTGTGCCACCTCAGCCCTAAACAAGATTTGCCCTAAAAACCGCCATAATGGAGAGTGGGGCAATAAATGAGCCATTAATGGCCATCATCCTTCTAGAAGATTCCCGTTTGTAGACGCGTTCACACTATTCTCGATTCTTCTTTCTTGGCGTTGTTCTTCAACTTCTTCTTTGTCAGAGTTTCAACTTAGCCATTTTCTGCGCAACTTTTCTTTCTTTCATGAAACTCACTTTATCTTCCTCCGAATCATGAGCTACCACTTCAAGTCATGCTTGCTGGCCCGACATTTCTCCTGCAAAACAAGCAAAGGAGAAATTAGAACATTTCATAATATAAATTCAACTTACTTACGAGGATTCTCCGCTCCAATTTCCAAGCGTTCATCGCCTTCACAAGCCAACTTCACGTTCAAATTCTTCATGCCTTAGCCAAATTTTCAACCCATCTTCCCCAAGGGCGTATCATCTTTGAGAAATTCATTTCATTAGCTAGGTTATTGATGATTTTGATTTTATTCACCTCCGGCTCAAGAAGATTGTCTTCACGAAGAATTTGGGCAAATTCACCTAGGCAGTTCCTTTCAAATTCATCGTCTGGAGGATTTCACCTTGAAAACACATTTTCTTCACTTTGCCTTAGAAAATTTTCAAATTTTCCCTTAGGAAATTCATCAACCCGGTGCCCATCAAAAATCCTCATCCTGAAGGCCACAGCGAAGCATGGAAGACTTTGAAATCAACTCCTCATCGATAATCTTCAATACCCAGAAGAAAATTTCCTTAAGAACGCATCGAACTCATGGGTGCATCAAAACATATGTTTGTTTGCCTGTGCCAACAAAAGATTGTATAGATCAGTGGTCTGAGTTTGTGCGGACACTCTACATGTTTCATAGTATCTCAAGTTTGAAGCGCATTAAGATATTTCTTGTTTCCAGTACTGCACAAATGTTTCAAGTCAGTTTGTGAAAATATTCTTTTGTTGTGGGCGACTTGGGTATGTTGGTGATGTGTGCCACAAGTTTATATTTGAGCAAAGTCTAAGAAATGTTTGTAGACATTGTATGAGTCATGCCAACTCATCTGGAAGAATTGTAAATAATGTCTTATCACTTTTGTATACCGCCAATGAAGATGCAGGCCGAAATGTTACATGTTTCATAATTCCTTGTTTGTGGGCGATTGAATTTGTATTATGCAAGCATGCGGCTGATATATATAGAAGATCAAAGATGTGAAGATTATTATGGAAGTATGCGAAGATGTGTGAGTGCATGAGAAGAGCGTGACAAGATCCGCTATAGACCTAATGAGAAAAATTGATGACTATCAGTGGTTGAAGCCATAATATCAGTCACATTTCAGTTTTCTTTCTTTCAATTAGGGAGTAGTTTCCTCCTTGGGTTTCAGCCCCTAAAACAAAGTCGAGGAGTAGTTGCTTCCTTGGGTTGTAGCCCAAAATCAAATTGTAAACTGTTATTTACTTGTGAGGCTCGATTAGGATAGTAGCTCCTAGCAGCATTTCTCACTGTGGTTTTTTCCCTGTGGGGTTTTACACGTAAATCTAGTGTTATCTGTGTTTTTGTGTGGTTGCTTGTGTTCTCTCTTGTTTTGATTAAGCGGATGAATCATCCGCTTAATTGGTACAAGGGGAGTTACTTGGGATTGAATTTTGAAGCTTACTGATTCATCCCCCCCTCTCAGTATTCTGGTGTGTTCAACAGCTCCTTCCATAGGAACCATATTATCATAGTTGGAATTGTTGAGCATAGGCCTCCCCAAAAGGACTTTTTAGAATGTTTCAACCAATATTAAAATATCTGCAAGATTGTTTGCATTAGTAGGCCATGTTGGTTCAACTTTTTAGTGAAGTGCATCCTGCACTCCACAGCAAGGTCGCAATGGAGCAGTAGATAATTCACAACTTCCTCACTTTTTTTGCAATTTGGGCATCAATGTGGCCCAACGAACTTTAATTTCAGTATTCGATCACTTGTTAGTATTCAATTGTAGAGGGAAGCCCACATAAATGCTCCTACTTTTGGTAATACATTGGGTCCCCAAAATAAATCTACTAGACATTGAACATCCTAAACCATTGTTCCTATATTACATAGCCCATTTTGCTAAATACCTCCTTGATTTCACACTGCACCATATTATTTCATCTTCCTTAGTTGATATCATAATCCTCCTTGATGCTAGTTCCCGTTGGATTGCCTCATTGTTTTGCAAAGGAATGAAATTGAATGTTTTCCATTTATACCCTCATTTGTTGTTACTGTTTGACATAATCATATAGTCCCTTACCATTACCCCAACTACATCCGCTATTGTTTGGGCATGCTCTCCAATTCTGAGGATGTCCTTCAATGCCGAATAACCATTCTAGGAGTCCTTCCAAAAAGATACAATTGCATGATTGTTGACTTGCCACAAATGTTCAGTTATTAGTGGTGTACATTTCATCATGAAATTCCAAAATTGTGATTCAATGAGGGGATTAGACATTGTGAGAATTCTTTATGGGACATCATTGTCCAAATATTTAGCTTTTAAAATCTTGTACCATAATGCATTGGAGCTTTCAAACATTATCCAAGTTAATTTCGCACCTAAGGGTAGATTTTGCATCTATAGGTCTTTGATTGCAACACCACCAACTTGCTTTCTCTATTTCACTGTCTCCCATGCAACAAGGGGGAGCTGATATCCTTGGGTACTGATGGTGGATGACCTTTGGAGCACAAAACCTTAAACTACAATGCTTTGCTATTCGAATATTGAGTCATTGAGCAAGTTCATCAGCTTGGGAGAGGAACTAGAGATATTTTGACTACATTCATTCCAAAAGGAGGAACAAGTTGGCTGGAAAGTTGGGAGATCTTGTTTACATTCAGAGTAATTTATAATTGCATGTGAACAAATCAGCAAAAAAATATCCACCTCTTTACAACTAGAACAAATTCTAGAAGACATGGTAGTTGCAAATAAGCTTGACTTTTTTGATGATGGATTGTGTAGTGCATCTAGTAATAATGATACTACTTCAATTTTAACCAAGTGCTCTTGATGACTTTTCACTTCTTTTAAGTTTAAGAGTCTTGACTCTTGATTGTCACTTTTTGACAAAAAAATCATATCTTTGCAATCTCTATTAATGATTTCATATGTTTATTATGGCTTAACTTTGATAACTTTATCATAGTTTATAAATGTGTCATCATTTTATATAAATTTCAAATTCGTGGAGCAATGTCTACCTATATTTACAATTTTGTGCATTTATTTCTTATATTTAAAAAAATCAAATGTATATGGGAAAATTTAATCACAATTTTTTTTTGAACTTTATCTTATTGCCAAACTTAATCCAACTTTTTTCCTTTTTGAACTTGAATATTAACCTTAATACAGCTAAAATTTAATGTTATTCTAATAAAATTTATGGGACCTCCTAATTATAAAACCACTCCTAAATATTCTCAGCAGCACCTGCTGAAAGATTATAGGTACCCCCCTTCCATTGGACCACAGTCTAAGGAGTAAAGATCTTGTTGACTTCAAGCAATATAGCGAGATCTACTTCATCCTATGTCCGAGCGGCTCACCATACGTAGAGGAATTAGGAAAATCCATTCAAACAAGGATTGTTAATCATTCTAGAAATATCTGTAACTAGGTTAACAAATTACTATAGGAAAAACACTTTTCTGCTCCTACTCACCACATTTGCATTGCAATGACAAATGTAATTGGTATAGAGGATCATACTACAAAGTATTTGCTAAGGGAGGCAATAGAGATTAAAAAATGTATTTCAATAATTTGAATAGAGATTATGGCTTCAGCTTCCACCAATTTTGTGGGCCTGTGATTGACTGATTGAGATGTAGTCTCATCCCAACTAGTTAATGGGCTGATTAATTTTTTTCTATTTTGATTAATTATTTTCTCTCGGTGCTTGTTTATCCATTGTTCTGGGCCCACACAATTGTTAGAATTCTAAAGCTCTCAATATATGATGCTGGATGTGTAAGGCAATAGTAATGGGTGAATAGCCCCCTATTTCTAGGCTCACTACTGGTTACCTACTTTTGTAACTGCAAATAAAATAAAATTGTGTTTTCAAAATAAAATAAAATGATATACAAAATATGTTGGAGAAATATAAAAGGTTAAAAAATATTACTGAAGCATGGAAGATCTGAAATAGTTAAAAATAAACAATTTTCCAGAGAAGTGTCATGAATCCAAATTAATTACAATCCTGTGCAAATTTAAATAGTTTACTGATTTCATTCATGGAATTAAAAAGCAAGAGCAATTTCAAAAACCTAAATTTAATTTTCCGATAATCTTTCACTAATCAAAAAGGTAAAAATCTAAGTATAGTAAGAATGTGAGAAAACAACGAGTAAAATAATTCATATACTTATCAAATAAAATACAGAAATAGCATATGCACAGATCTATATCTATTGAGAAGAAAATAAAGCATACAGAGAAGTTGTTTACCAAAATAAAAGGCACAACTTTAATAGTTAGAGTCACAAAATACAAGGCAAAACTTTAACACCTGCTCCATGTTATAATACAATGAATGAACTTTATCCATTCTATGTTTACTATTTTCTTTATCAACACCCTACAACTAGATCCCACATGAATCTATGCTGTATAGCCGCTTTTACAGTTTATGAGTCATGACACTGATCCAAAATGAGCAGGCACTATTCCTTAATGAGGTTTGCAGTTGCACTATAAAACTTAAACATGCACAAACTCAATATTTGGGGAATACAAGAGTGTTTTGAGAAAATAGGAACAAAAAAAGATGAATAAAATGTAATAGTTTCCAGTTTTTCAATTGCCAACAAAACCATAGTACAAATCATTATTCATGCCTAGAAAAACTGTGGAACACTTTCTTCTACAATCCTCATGGTAGAAGATCCTAGTGCTTAATTATTTAATTTTTCATCTCCTCAGAAGACATCAATAGTTTCTAATTGATTCCAAAAATCACAATGCAATCCATTTTCCAATAAAGTAAATGATATAAGAATGTACCTGTATAGAGGAAAAACACACTCCATATAGCGAGTAGCCCCAGTATGATTGTAAACATTTCGAATCACTATGAGTAGAATGAGGGCCAATAAGAGGGCAATGGAGCAACCGGTAAAAAATCCTAGATTTAACCAGAAATTCAAATTAGATCTTTCAATTTTAAGCGTTGTAAGCAATCAGCCATTTCTCTTACTCTTTAACTAACTACAACTTCAATTAGTAAGAATTTCCAAAATAAACAATGTTTTTCTTGAGACTTGGTCTAATTGACATCAAACTTCTTGTGCAATATCAAGCATGTACTGACATTAACCTTCTTCACTTAGTACTACAAATGCCTTTTTGTTAGTCGTTTAATCCGTCTACAGATGAAAACTCTGTCCGAATAAAAAGGGCAGATTATTATTCCTGTCTAAATGAAACTAAAGTCAAATAAACGTTACTGGATCAAATGAAATAAAAGGACAGAATAGAACTGTTTTTGGAACGAAATAAAAACCGAATAAAAATTCCTGATCCAATGAAATAAAAAGATAAAATTTCCTATCCAAATAAGAATAAAAACCAATTGAAAATCCTTGGTCTAAATGGAACAAAGACATGGATAAGAATGCCTAATCCAAATAAAATACAAAAAGGCAGGAGATAATTGCACCTAGACCATAATAAAGCAATAAAAAATATCGCAAACTGGAGGATTCATGAAGAAGGTAAAGGGATAGCTGTCTACACGTAGTTTTTTTTTTCTCTTTAATCTATCATATGACGAAAGTACTGAGAAAGTGATAATATTAATAACTATAATAGCAGCAAGAACCCCTCCTTTGTTGCTGCTTGATTGGCTAATTTTGATTAAGGGTGTGGTATTAATGTTTCTTAATTTTGAAAAGTTGATTGCAGAAAAATCAAAAGTTGGAACAAAAAATTAGTTAGTTTTATTCTTCACTTCCCAATATAAAACATTCAAAATCCTAGTTGAAAACAAGTCCAAACTGCTCCAAGTCAAAATCTACATAAAGAAGACACCTGCTGCACCAATGATCCTGCTATAAAATTGGAAGCTACACTGATTTCTTTCTTTCCACATAAAGCTTTGTGGTGGATTGGTTTTAGCGATACATTCAGTGGGCACGGTGTTTCCCATTGGGATAATTTTAAAATAAGTTTCAGCATCACTTATTTTGGTGTTAGTTGGAGGTAGCCTCGTAGGGGATATCAAGGATTCCCCCATTCAACAAGGTCAGTGTTAGCCATTTTCATTATACATGCAACGAACTAAGACAAAACACTTTATGACTTCATATGTATTGGTGTCTCTCATTGTCTCAAATGATGCATGCTGAGTTCCTCACCCTTTGTTGTGACTTGCGCACTATTAGCATTTCCATTTGTCTTTTTCAAGACAACACAAAATGAAACAATGTTAGATAAAATATCTCTTCAAATTATAATGGAAAATTCCTTCAAACCTAATCTAACCTTAAGACATTAAACTATTGACAAAATATACAATTATTGATGCTATACACAATATTTTCTAAAGGTTTTCCATGTACTATTCCTTGAAAGACCATTAGCTCAAATCCATTATTTTTTTCTTTTTAAATCTATCAATACAAACCCAAGCTCTTTCTAATCACCAAGATATCAATGTGGGTTGGAGGTTAGCTTGAAATCATAACCAACTACTGGAAATCCATCAATATTACAATCAAATGAGTAGATGCAACGAGCCACTGGCATATTACAAAGCAGATCCAATCATGCTAAAATGGCAGATTGCTAGCAAATCCAATGAAAGCCAAAATGGGAAATCAAATCAATGTCCAAATGGCAGATAATGACTTGCAAATGCAAATAGGTCCAAACTTAGCGAACTTGGCAAAACTTAGGAGCCAATTCTCCAAAACTCATTGAGTTTGGTTTGCCTCAAGATTTGTCAAGTCTAGGTAAGTATGGGCGAGTCCTATAACACTGGGTACAACACATAACAGATATAACATTCTTATGAACTACTTAAGATGTATAAGCTCTTAAAGACTTCAAGCTTTCCACATTCACATAGTCAAGAAGATACTCTCCCTTGTTGCATTAGCAAGTTTGAATACCAATGCAAAAAAAAAGGTCAAAGTGGTATTATAAGAGAATATAGCTCACCTATAAAAAAGGTAAGTCCATGTCTTTGAATTTTCCTTGTTGGCCTTAATATCTTCACAGCTTTGCTATGATTTCCAGTTGCAAAGTGTTTTGTAAACATTTCCTCAACTCTCTCCAATAATTTATTAACCTACACAATCCAATCAATAGACAAACAATCTGGTTACTAAATCAAGTAAGCATACACTTTTTAGTTTTCTAAAAATTCAAAATGAGCTAAAGTTACTTTTAGAAACTTTGTAATTGATCATTCACTTGATAATAACAATTTATCAATAAAACAAATGATGGCATTAATTTATCAATAAAACAAATGATGGCATTAATTGATTTCAAATAAAAGTTGAAGATTACGAAGGCAATGGATCTTTTCATATAGGCAATGTCTTTACAATTGTTACGTATAGGGATGAACCAAACAACATACTTTCATTGGCATAGACATGCTTTTAAAATGACAATGCTTGTGGTTAGTGATTACTGTCAACAACCAAATCACAAAAACATAGATCACTACATAATGGCAACAAAACATAACAACTCAAGTACAAAAAAACAATATTAAACCAATGTTCTACATACATCATGTACAATTATAGCCCTTGAGAGTGTTAGAATTTTAATTCACACCTTTCAATGTGACACAAAACAAAACAGTTTTATTGGTACCCCAATGAAACTCAGCTTCCGTACTACCTTACATCAATTTGTAGTCATTAATCAAGTAATCCTTGTGTTATCATTGTCAACTACATGTTTCCTCCTATCAAGTTACAAGTTCATCTATTCATGGTTCAATTTTTCAATTAATAGTCATTAATCAAGTAATCCTTGTGTTATCAATGTCCACTACATGTTTCCTCCTATCAAGTTACAAGTTCATCTTTTCATGGTTCAATTTTTCAATTAACAATTCTTCAAGATTTCCCGAAACTAAACCATTCCAAGAGAAGATGAATAATTTTCCAATTAATGATCACTCCTGTTGGCGTTTAAATTCGCACCTCTGGAATGCGGATTTGAAAACGGACAGCTATGCACAGATAAACTGCTCTTCAAATTAGGAGGGGAAGCTCCCTCTTGCTGATGGTGTTTGAAAGAAAGTAAACTAAAACTAAGTTGCCTATCTTTTTGGATCAGCTTAGAGCACAAGGTTTTTTAAACACAAACGCCGCAGCTGAGATTTTCTGATAAGAAGTTCAACTTCGACTAACTTAGACTAAAGACGTTCCTAACCTCTCAAGTAATAGCAGAGCAAGAGAAGTTAGAAATTAACAAGGTAGATTCTTCGACAAAAATACTTTAACAATCTCTCTCTCAACAAACACCTACACACTTCACTGTAAGCTGAAATAAAGATCATGAAAGCATAACATAGATAACGAAATCTGAGATTTTAGACCAAGGCAAAAGAGGCTCATGATTTTATTATTACTCAAATCTCTAAACAAAAACTCCTTCTAACATGCCTTGAATAAGAAATTGCAGCTAAGGAGGCTTGCAAACTTATTCTTAACACAATAGAAAACAACAATCTCACTAACTCCTTGTTGGCTAAAGAGGCTCAACAATTTGCTTATCACAATACAAAATGAACAATACTTGAGCAACAAATAGAAGGCACAATAGGCTCAGCGTTTTGTTCTCATAAGCACGGTTAAAGAAACTAAATGAGCAAAGGCTCTTATTTATAGAGAAGCAGAGGAGTAGGGAACCCTAAAATCTCCTTGCTTTCACAATCTAGGGCTTGCTCAGCAAGCAAGCTTTATTACTAAATCTAGAAACAAGATAACAACTAAAACCCTAAAAAGCGGAAAAAGCGGGAAACGCCAACTATTACATCTTATCTTCTTTCTATCCTCAAAGAATGGATAAGGATGATTCCAAGAATAGAAAGAAAGCGGGAAAGAAAGCTTCTAGAAGAAAGCTGCTTTAAAGCTCGATCACATCCGCTAGGAAGTCTGAGATTGTGTCCCGGTTCGGTGCATCTATGCCATCAACAGCAAAACACAGCTTTTCAAGAATATCTTCAGCATCTGCAATGGATCTCTGGAAATCTTCAATCTCATTGGCCGCTTTATTGAACTTTGCTGACATCACTGAAATATGACCTATCCTTCCGCCAACTGGGCTGCAACTATGAACAACATTCTGGAACTGATTTTGCACCTCCTCAAGCCCGACGTTCTTGGGCAATGTCTTATGTTTTTCTTTCATCCATCTACGCGCAATCTTCTTGCTGTATTTGTCCTTATGCATGTTCCACATCTTTTCACATTCATCCCTCAAAAGAGTTACACTTTCAGGCCATGGGGGAATGGAAAAACACTTTTCAACCATATATAGGGCTTTTGGGCGCAAATCAACCATCTTGGCTGGCGGATCTCCTAGTAGCGGGTTGTAATGCCCAATGCAGCGTTACGAACTCAAGATACGAGACTGATATAGGAATGAGCTGCGAGGAGTCGAGAATGACCCGGGTT
>VDFB02077893.1:0-21896 GCA_007258455.2 Sequoia sempervirens
TCATATTCAAACCCTAGCATAGCCCTATTGCAAGATCTCTTTCTCTTTTTCATTGAGATCTCTAGGGTTATCCTTGAGTGGAAGCTTTGAAAGTGGGTGTGATAGTACTTGATCAACCTATCCGCCATTTTCCTAGGTTCCATTTTGGTGAAGCCAACCTTAGAACATCATAATTTTGATTAGTAGTGCATTTTCATCATAGATTTAGCTTGCACTAACATTGCATTAGGATTTACATTGGTTAATGTGAATTCTAGGGTTTCTAGTTTTGCATTAGTGAAAGCTCATTTTAGCTTGCATTTTTGCATCCAATTTCATTGAAAATATATCAAAATCTACATTTTCATCTTAGATATAGACCAAAAAACATAAAAAGAATAAAAATCATTTCAAAGATTCTAAAATATTTCAAGAAAATAATTGTTGGGACTCATTCGCCACCCTAGGTGAATTGGTCCCTCTACACATACTACACTACACTTGCATTTATAGTTCAGATTCTAAGTTTCTATTTGTTGTTATTGTCTTTTTGTTTCAGTTTATAGATATTTTCTTTCATCCTATTCATTACATCTAGTTAAAATTAGTTCATCCTATGCTTTGCTTAAATTTAAAATTGCATCTAGATAATTTCATTTCACATTGTTGCATAATTTAGAATCTGAAATTTGCATCATGGATATGTGCTTTAGCAAGCTTTTGATGTCATTAAAGTCCCTAGTGGATGTGTCAAGTAGTTATTTTGGAAATGATCCTAATGAAATTGAACTCATTCATGCCCACTCAACTCCTAATGCATGCTCTCCTCGTGATGTTGGCATTATTGGAGAAGATGATGATAGCATGAACAAGTTCCTAAATGATTGTCTTAACAACCTTGAAGCTAATGCATCCTTTTATCCATCCATGAAACAACCAAATCATCCTACCATGCCACCCCTTGAGATGTTTAGCTACTTACATCCTGAAACAAAAGTTGAACCTAAGATCCCTACAATAGGTGAACCTAGCACCTCTAAACAAGCAAGCACTCAACCATTTTATGATAAAAAAGTAACAAACACTCCCATCAATCTTGAAGAAACATATGGAAAAAGATTCACAATCTTGAGTAAACAAGGATGTGATATTACAAGTGAACACAAGATCCACCAAATCTTAGAGAAAATACAAACTAATGAAAACAAAAAGTGGTTAGGATACCAAGATCCATCTCACAACATAAGTGTTCCTAAAGAATATCTAAGGTTTCATAGTGATGGTACAGTGATCTATGATTCCCCTCATGATATGAATTTCCTCCTTCCTAAAGAACAACCAATAAATCATAACAATAACAAGGATAAATATAAGATCATCTCAGGACCTCTTGTCCTAATCCCATCTAGAGAAGTTGGTGAATCTAGCAAGCACAAAAGGCCTTATAAATTACAAAAAATACAAACCCTTCATCTGCCACCTGAAAGTGAAAGGAAACTACAATTTCTTTTGAACAAATAACTCATAACATTACCACCAATGAAAGAGAAACTAGTGCTATATCCTAAAGATGCAAAAGTTCCACATTGCTAATAGCACAACAATCTTAGACATAGTACTGATGAGTGTCATGCATTCAAGTTAGTATTAGAAATTTTTTACTTTGATGGCAATGATTGCCATCGAGTGATTGCATAGTATAATATTTCTCCACCCCTTGTCATGTAATAGTTGTAGAATATTCTATTCTCACTATTACATGACCTTTCCCATCACCTACCTCAGCTCATTCTTGTCTTGCACTCATTGAGGGAAAGAAGCAAATAGCCTTGTCCTAGTAACGAATTTATCATTGTCCCTTAGGCTCATTGTCCATCTTCTACTTATAAAGGTTGAGATTGGGAGGTGGATGATGTATGGGCATAAGATGACTCGCACGTGCCTTACTAGTATTTTTCATTATTTCATTCTTTTTTCATTTTCTTTTGTGTGATTGCATCTGCGTAATGTGATCCCCCATGATGTTGTGTTTGATGTTTTCTCTCTCTGTTTGTGACATTCCTGTACTTGTACCTCCATTCTTCTCTATGTTGTAATTCTTTTATTTTTTTTGCTTTTTATATCTTTTCCATTTGTCTTGTGTTTTTCCTTTTGTGGATGATGCAAGGGATCAAGACACTCATGTCTCTTCCATGTTGACCCAAGAGGACTTTCCTTTAATTTTCTTTAATTTTCTTTTTAATTTTCCTTGTTCTTTCCCTTTGGGGATGACACAAGGCATTAAGACATTCATGTCTCTTCCATGTTGACCCAAAGCTTTTCCTTTTATCTTTTCATTTGTCTCACGTTTTCCTTTTGGGGATGATGCAAGGCATTGATACATTCATGTTTCTTCCATTTTGACTTGAAATTTTTTTCTTTTATTTCACTCTCTATGTGTCATTCTTCTAGTTCTATGTGTATTTTTGGATTGATGATAGTTCCTAGCTCTCTAAAATCATTGCAACAAAGAACATACTAACCCCAAATCCATAGATCCCTTAGATGTTTGGTGTTTTCATTTTTGGAGGAAAACACTCTCTTTTCTTTCTCTCTTACATGACACAACTTAATTTGGAAACATATGACTTGGCATAGGGCTTTCCATGTTAGCTCTCATGTCCTCCTTTTTGTTAGAATTTATAATTTTCTACTTTAAAGTAATTGCTCATAGTATGGTGTTTAGCAATTTCTTTAAAGTGGGGGCATACATTGGCATTATTCTTTTGTAATTTTTCTTTTTCATGGTTCATGGTTTAGTTTTCTTACTTCATGTACAATGTTTTTTTCACTTTGTGGATGACATTGGGTGTGATTTCTTTCAAGCATGTGATATCTCTCAGCATATCACATTCCTCTTAGTCCAGCTTGATGTGATGCACTGCATCCCGCAAGTTGTGAATTTTCTATTCTTTTATTGGTCCTCTCTTGGAGACATTAGGTACAATTTTCCCTAAGTTGAAGATCACACGTGAAATAAGCAAGACCCCTTTGAAAATTTCCTATTTAGAATTTTTCATTTGTCGTTATAAGGCTACCTTGCATAATACAACTTGCATGCTTGTAGAGCCATCTTGTTTGTTCATGAGCTCCAAGCATACAAATTTTTTCTTGTCTCATGAAACTTGAAAATCATTTTTGTGTGGTGCCTTATTAAAGTTATTAGGGGGTATAAATTTGGTATGGTTTGAGTGGGAAGCCTAACTGGGGAATTAATTTCCCCATAGCCACCCGTGTATGTGTGTGAGTGGATACCAACCATGGGTGTATGTTTCTCACCTTTTTGGACTTTTCACTTGATGGATAGCCTAAAGTTCTACCGCCTCAGAGTGACTATGCATTTTTTTGAACAAACAACCTAGATCTAATCCACATGGTGCTGGAAAAATGGTTGAAGCTTGATCTGACTCTCTTTTATTCTTTTACCTTTTCTCTTTTCATCTTTGACAATGCATGCTTGTGTCTTATTAGTATTCTTTATATCACTTACATGAGTGTCATTTTGTGCCTATGTTGGTTCGTCATGGGATCTTGATCTTGGGGGCTTGATCACCACTCCTGATCATTATCTCATCTTATTTCCATTGGTACACTTTGACCCCTCTTAATGCACGTTGGTCTACTTTAGTGTGAGTTTGAAGCAAGTTCATTCTCTCACTGAAGTGGGGGCCTTGTTATTTCTCAAAGAGGGTAATTGGGATTTGAATTATTATAATTTTTCAAAAAATGGTCAATATTTAAAAATACATTAGCTCAATTTCTACCCAAGGTATGCATATCCTTAATTGATATTCTTTTGAAAACTTCTAGTGAATGCACTATCTTTAAAAATAAATTGTATAGACTTACCCCTATAAAAATTGGTTAAGGAATGTAATGCATTCCTTATAGGTTATTACTTTAAATTGAGCTCATAGAATATTACATAGTTCATGCCACTTCAAGAAGGATATATTTAACCTTTTAATTTAAGACCCCAAGAGCATGCCATGACAAAAAAATGGACCAATGGTTATACATTGGCTTGAAAATTGCTAAAACTCCACATTACTAATGGCATGTGGTTATGCACACTATTAATAGAATAATATAGCTAAGATCAATATCAAAACACAAAAATATTAAATAAATTAGGGCCACCATATGATAACTAATAAATAATGGATTATTGCTACACCTACCTATTGAAATTTAAACAAGTCATGCATGAGATTTCAGGTTTGTGATCAAAAGAGAACAAATAGATATCACAACCCCAAGATTCAAAAAAAATCATAATGCCTCTAGATAATGAAGACTTACTAAATAGTACTACATTGACATCATAAAGTATTAAGGTCAAAAAATGAAGAAAGATCAAAGAGATAGACACATAAGAAGAGCTCCAATTTCTTATTGGAATAGGACTACTATTTATCATTAACACATCAAGGAATGTCGCTTAAGCCAATAAAAATGGTACAATGACATATATTATGAAAGAAATTTTCCATTATACCACATAAAAATCATCAATAAATATTCTAACCATTATATTGAATGTATTACACGGTTGGCATGAGATTAAGGCATTCATAATGTAGAAATAACTAAATATCTAAACAACCATTAGACAAGATGAAACAAATGGTTGATAGAGATTACTTAGAAATTTAATAAATAGAGAAGTCAACTTGTGGCAAGTTAGAATAAGGCCACCATGATTAAGAAATTGGAGCTCATAGATAGAAAGGAATATATATGATTGTTAATATAAGAGGTAAAGGATCAAATTATACATGTATGAAATAAGTCCATAAAAAAAGATCTCTAATTGGATATCAATATTGAGGGTCTAGATCAAGAAATAAGTGAAGAAAAGTGTTTGGTGGAGGGACAAAAAATATATCCTTAGTTAAATTGTTTTAGGTTGGTTATCAATGTTGGGGAGTAATAACATTAAAAACTCAAGGAAAATGAGGAACACATGGAGAAAAGATAGTGCAAGAATGACATCTGACAAGGGTTTATTTCTGTAGAAAATAAATAATCCAAAATAATAGAAATAAGATTTCAATATTGGGAAATTAATTTAGAAAATGAACAAAATTATACCTCTTATCTAGAACAAGAAAACCATTACTCACATTGAATCTAGCACATGAAGGATAAAGTTATAAAATCTATCTAGAAAGGAGACTCAAATGAAACATCTAATAAAATTGCTTATGAGGACTAAAATTGTTATACTATTATAATTAATTGATTTACAAAGATATATTTAATTGAAACAAAAAAAAATACCTACAAAAAAAACATTTTTTATTGGTAGGTAGAGACAACAATTTCCTCTTATGAGTGCACTCAATAATAATAAAATTGAGGCAATAATCAACTATACAAGCAACATAAAGAAGGAAAGCATAAACTTACACCTCTTTTAAGTTCAAGGTGTTCTATTAGAAATTTTTTTGGAACTTATTTACTTCTCCACATGGTTTAGATATTTGTTTAGTATATTTAAGGGATCGAGAATAAATATTTGGGAGCAAGTCACTCTCATGTTCATAAAATTCAATATATTTAGTCACTCCATGAAACCAAGTGCCTCTTCATGTTACTCCTCTTGTATGTTACTTTCGGGAACATTGATGATGGATTCAAGTGGAATATTGTACTTAAAGTGTATACATTTTATATGGAATCTTATGTAGGTAATAAAAAGTACATCACATTTAAGCTTGTAGACTCCACCCTAGTTGTGGATTTAATATACTCGAGATATACCCCATGGAGTGACTCACCTTGATCTATGCTAACACATATATCATCAATAAAATAAAGGAATTCTTTAAATTACATGACCATAACATCAGACACACAACCCAATATATTTTATTTCCATAGAAATCCTACAAAACTCATCATTTTAATTTATTTATATTAATTCATTCATGTTTAGTGTAACAAAGAAGTTCATTAATAATTTTAGCTTTGAACAAGATATTAGTTCTTGAATTTATATGTATAATGTGTTTTTTTATGATTACTACAACTCCATTAATCCTTAGAATAACACTTAAACATAATATCAAGGAATGTCAACATAGGATGTTGGGTTATACTTATGATTAGATAGTTGTCACAATGGACCAATGCATGAAAGTTTAGATAATATGTTGTTATTCATCAGGGTCTACCATGATAAGTGTTAGTGTTAAGTTTAACTTAGGTTAATTACTTGGGTGGATTTTCCTTGTATTGGGTACTTTTTCACCTGTTTGCATTTTTCATGCATTTAAAGAGGCTTGTACAGTATGTAAATTTTCATCTTATTTTTCTGAATATCATTCTTGATATTTGGCAGAATAATTGTGTTTGCTTCTCCCATATGTGTGAGGCTGATTTGTTTTTGTAGGTTGAGGATCCTAGGAAGGAGTTTTTGTCTCCTACATGGTATCAGAGCTCCTCCCCCTTCTCATCTTCCTGGAGAGTTTCTACTGAGGAGATCTAAGCATATATTTTTCCTATTGAAGATTTTTTTTAGCATTTGAAATTTATTAAATTTCAAAGTTACCAATATTTCACTTTTTTCTCTTGAGGAGAGGTGTGATTTGGTGGCTTTGGAAAACCCTCTAGCATTCTACTCTTTGGAGGAATGATTCAAAATAGAGAGGCATGATTTTTTGTTCAAAAGGTTTGATTGCCAATTAAATAGGATCTATTTTGTGCCCAGCCATATATCTTCAACTGCAATTTGTGTTGGGAAAGAGGATGAGTGACCTGTGAAGAAAAAATGAAATAAAAAATTAGAGAAGTTGCAATATCTCATATTGCAACAATCATAGGCATTGGAAATGACAAAAGAGATAAGGGGTGTTGTGAAGATCTAGGAACTTTGAATTTCCTAATGTGACGTTTGGAAATCTAGGTCAACATCAAAATTATTGTTCATTAAGCTGATTCTCTTCATTCTATTTTTTTTCTCTTTATTTTAGACATCAAAGCTATTGTGTGCAATTTTTAGAATCTTCTATTTCTCTCTATTTCTTCACGAATTGCTACAAAGAAAGCCCTAAAATCACTATGCAAAGGGTGATTTAGTGGGCATGATTTTGTTGTTTGGAGGGGAGTGATTGTAAGAGGCTCAATTTTTCTAAGCAAAGGAACCATTAGAGGCATGGTAAGAGTAGACATTGGTGATGCTAAGGAAAGGCCTGATGGCTAAATACTAAAAGAAAACTCTATATTTTTTTCTATTTAAATAGCTTTGCACTCCCTTTGGTTGTTGTGAGAAAGTATCATAGGTTGTGAAGAGGCTATCTTGCACGTGAAAATTCAAGTACATATTCAATCTTTTTTTCTTGATTAATATTTTTTTGATGTTGGAAAAATAAATCTTGAGAGGTTGCATTGGCTCATTTTTTTTGGATTTTTTTCTTGCTTTTGGTACAAAGTTTTGTGATGGATACTCTTGATTCAATTGAAATTTTAACCCCCCATAATTACCATACTTGGAAGATTAAAATGTGTAGGTTGCTCCAATCTAAAGGTTTGTGGTCCACACTAAGTCATAATCAACCCACTCTTACCAGGGAGTATGAAACATTTTCTCACAAAAACAAGTGCGACAAGGCTATGGCTCTGATATCTTAAATGTTTTTGACAGTGTTATTTTCTATATTGAGGAGTGTAATAAACCTAGGAGGTATAGGATGAGTTACGAAACCTGTTTGGTTAGGTTAGTGAGTTCTATGCTTTGCAACTAGAGGAAAAATTAACTTCTCTTTCTACTTATGCATTTCCTTCCATTGATGATTACCTAGTCAAGTTCAAATCTATGAGGTCACAATTGGAAAGATGTGGGAAGGGTAAAACTAATAAGGAGTCCATTTTCTTGATTTTTTCTAAGCCGAGAGGTCTATTTGGAGTTTTTTTCTACCTTCTACTCCACCATGGATGCTTTGGGCAATGCATTCCAAATGCCTTCTTTTGAGACATTTTGATTGTTTGTTGAGGGAGCAAGCCAAACTTTCCTAGTTAGAGGGGGTCTCTATTAATCATGCATTAGTTTCACAAGCATCTTAGAGCAAAGGGAAGAAGAAACCTAAGGATAAGAAAGAGTCTAATGAGTCCTCTACCTCTTCAAAAGAGGATAAACCTAAGAAGGAGAATTTCAATTGCGTGTATTGCAAGAAGAAAAATCATGATGAGTTACACCACTATTATATGGTGAAGATTGATGATCTTTAACATCTTATTTGAAAAAAATATATTCCACTACCCTCACATATGAATCCTTCTACAACCTCTCCATCTGCATCATAATCCAAACCTACACAGTCAGGGAATGTAGGATTTGCAAGTGGTAAAGAAGATAAACTCTACATTGGTAAAGGACATGCATTAGTAATTTCTACAATTCATTTTGGTCATGATAGATTTTTTTTGGATTCAGGAGCATCTCATTACATGTGTTTTACTCCCTATCCTTTTTGGGGTCTTCATCCTACTAATACTTCTAAGATTTTGTTGGGAGATAGTAAGCTTTTGGATGTTGCGGGGATAGGAAATGTTGATATTGGTGATGGTTGTTTCAGAGATGTACTATGTATTCCTGATTTCACAAGTCTACTTTCCATCTATCAAATTACTCATGGTAAGGTATGTAAGACTACATAGAGTTAATTGCAGATTGTGTTTTCATTAGAAAGGTTGATACTAGAAAAATCATTATTGTTGGTGAAATTGATCATGAGTCTCATTTCTATGCATTTTCTCATTTTGTTGATGGTGATGATTATGAGCCTCACACCCCTCTTGCTAATGTTGATAGAAATTCCTCAAGATAGATTGGTCATTTGCACTTTGGAGTTCTTTATACCTATGTTGATTTATCTCTTATTGCTTTAGAGGTTAGTTCTTCAACACAACATGATGTTTTTGATCCTGTAGATAATTCTTTGTGGGATATCCACTTAACAAGTCTTATAGAGTTGTTTTGTGAATCTCACATTTCTTATTTGGATGATGCATTTGAGGGTATATCCCTTCTTTTTGATGATAGTATCTACACCATTGTCACACCATTTGTGTCTTTGGAAATTGTTGCTTCACACTTTCCACATGGTCTTGTTAAAGCCACCTTCTTTAGTTGAGGTTGCACCTAATCATGATGTGACATTTGGTTACATGGAGGCATTGAGATAGATTTTAGAGGCATCTTTCATGTTCATTACTCCTCTCCCTTCTCTTGTTTCAGAGTTGGAGTTTCTCTTGCATTAGTGGTTTTCTCTATCTAAAGGGAGGCATGTTGTTTGCAGACATGGGATATTCTTCAAACTTCTAGGTTCAGCATAGGAGTTTCTTCAACATTTCCACTATTTTCTATGGGGGGCCTACATAGTCTCTCTCCTTTTTTATTTTGTTGAGATCAGTGATGGGATTTGTCCTTAGGGGGTCTTGTGAAGTCCTCCTCCTTTCATCTTTTCAACATTTTTTCTCTCTTTTGGAGAGGAGTTTTCTCCCATAGGGTTTTTCTCCTTTTCTCCAATTGTGAGAGATTACATTGCATAGTAGTTGTGCATGGATACCTGACATGGCCTCGTAGGAAAGAACCATCTTGAATTTCATTTGGCATAATAATATCCCTAAGTTTTCACTTAAGGTGGTGTGTTAGTGTTAAGTTTAACTTAGGTTAATTACTTGGGTGGTTTCTTCTTGTATTGGGTAGTTGTTCACCCATCTACATTTTTCATTCTTTTAAAAAGGATTGTAGGGTATGTATATTTTCATCTCATTTTTTTGAATATCATTCTTGATATTTGGCAGAATAGTCATGTTTTCTTCTCTCGTATGCGTGAGGGTGATTTTTTGTTGCAAGTTGAGGATTATGGGAAGGAGTTTTCGTCTCCTACAATAAGAGGGATATTTTTTGAGTTCATTAAAAAATACAATAATTTATAAATAAATAATAACAAATAATCTCTTAGTAACCATATCTAATGTTTTATAAATTTGTAATATTTTTCATTTGATTTGTGTAATCAATAGCTAAGTAAGAACACGCAAAAACAATTCCATATACATAAATAAAAAAACAATAATTCTATATCCTTGTACTTCAATCCCCTTAATTGAAGTATATTCATGTAAAGGTTGAACAAAACAGCATGATCCTCTAGCAATTTATCAATTTCAACTTGCTAAAGTGATGTTAATATTTTTATTATCGAGTTATGAAAGTGTCGTGGGGCACTAACTAATTATATTTAAAGAAGAGAACAAAAATAGATTTACTTTAAAATATAATATGAAGGTTTAAAATATTATTTGTGCATTGCATCAACACCACATAAATTTCCAAAGAAACTAGGAACCACCTTCCATGTTCATTCCTTTCATTTATTTCAATTTTATTTGACCCATCAGTCATGTTTAATTAGATGTTTTCCTCGATGGATTAAGGTTTTGATTTGTGCTAAGATTTTTGGTCTACATCTCATCATACTTTAGCTATGTATTGTAAAAATTCTAAGTTTTTCTAAGTATGAGTGCGTTCTATTTGGTTCTCTACCTTAGGTTTTTAGGTTTCCTCTTACCACTATTCTTCCCTTCTAATCCCCACTTCTCCATATTAATTTTTTTTCTTTTTTTGACTTCTTTTTGCATTAAACTTCTTAGCCTTTGGATTTTGGAGAGATTCTTTTGGATTTTGTTTTGACATCTAAAGATTTTGCATTTGCCCTGAAAAATAGTAGTGGGACTAAGACAATGGTAAGGGATTCTTAGTCCTCCCTTGCATATTTTGATAGAATTTTTGCATTTCTAGAATTGTCATCACATTTCTAGACTTCCTAGTTACACACATCATAAATTTTTGTTTCTTGATTTAATCATTTGCATTCATTATTTAGCTTGCATTACTAGGTTTTGTGAGTTGAATGTTAAGTTGTCTTTTCCAAGCTTTAGCTTGGTGGTGAACCCCTAAAGCTTAAAGAACCCCCTCTTAGGTCTTCCTTGTTGAGAATTGACTCACCTTGGGGTTGATAATCAATCCAATTTGGGATCCTAGGAAATTCTTGAATGACCTAGGGAGAATTGCCGCATTTCCACATCCTATTTTCCTTACGGCTCATTTAGATCTTCGTTTAGAATATTCAAGGGCTTGAGAATAAATATTTGGGAGCAAGTGACTCTCATGTTCTCAAAATTAAATATTTTGTCACTCCATGACACCAAGTGCTCTTCATGTTACTCCTCATGTATGTTACTTTGGGAAACATTGATGATGGCTTGAAGTAGACTATTGTACCTAGAGTGTTTAAATTTTAAAGGGCCTCGTATGGAGGTAATAAAAATTACATCACATTAAGCTTTTAGACTCCACCGTAGTTGTGGCTTTAATATACTCAATATCTCCACCATGGATTGAGCCACTTTGATCTATGCTAACACATATATCCTCAAAAAAATAAGGGAATTCTTTAAATAACATGGCCATAACATCAACCGCATAACCCAATATATTTTATTTCCACCTAAATTGTACACAACTCATCATCTTCATTTATTTATATTAATTCATGTTCATGTGTAGCGTAACAAAGAAGTACATTAATAATTTTAGCTTAAAAAAGATATCAGTTCTTGAATTTATGTGTATAATGTGTTTGTTGATCATTATTGCAACTCCATTAATCCTTAGTATAACACTTAAAGTGTATTAGGATCATCATGGAAAAAAAGCCCTCAGAAAGTGATAAAAATTTAGAAAAATCTAAGTTAGGCAACTTGACATAAAAATTTGAATAAGTTATCTATATTATTTAAAAATATGTAAGAATAGAATATGTAGAAAATTGAATGTAGTTCTAAACTACTAGGTTTATTTAAAAAAAAAAATTATTTGGTGAAAATTGGAAATTTCAATGTTGTAGTACTTAAATTTCAGGGAAAAAATAAGAAGTAGGTGCCTGTCCTTCCAGCCTAACCACAATAAAAATGATAATATTTTATATAAGATTTTAGACATAAGTAGAGGACTCATGTCTAGATGTGATCGCATATTTTTTGTAATTTGTTTTCAAATTAAATAATTAATTATGAATTTTTATTACAAATTTTAAAAATATAAAACTCGTATGTCGACCACCTTAACTTGGTCAAAACTTCATGAAATTCATTTTTTTTTAATCCTATAGTATGCGAAGCATAGAATGTGACACATGTTTTGGATTCAAAAAATGTGATACCGTTTGAAAGCTATAGATGTTTTTCAATTAGCCTATCAATCAGGACTTTAGTGGTAATTCAAATAGAAAAATAATAATAATAATTTATTAAATTCAAAGTAAGGAATAATTTATATTGGTGGAAAGCTGAGAATCTCCTCAAAGCCTTTTCATTTCATCAATTTTGGGTAAAAAAAAAGTCATCAGCCACATACCCTATAAATACCCATCATATAAGCACTTTTTGGCCCATCATGATCCTACACATACCCTTAAAAATAAAATAATATAAATGAATGTCAACATAGGATGTTGCTTTACACTTATGATTAGATAGTGTTAATAATGGACCAATGCATGACATTTTAGATAATATGTTCTTATTCTTTAGGCTCTACCAGGATAAGTGTTAGTGCTAAGTTTAACTTAGGTTAATTACTTGGGTGGTTTTTCCTCATATTGGGTAGCTTTTCACTTGTATGAATTTTTTATGCCTTTAAAAAGGATTGTACAGTACAAAATTTTTCATCTTATTTTTTTGACTATCATTATCAATATTGGCTGAATAGTTGTGTTTGCTTCTCTTGTATATGAGGCTGATTTGTTAGTGCAAGTTGAGGATCTTGGGAAGGAGTTGTCATCTCTTACATGGTATCAAAATTCCTCCTCCTACTTACCTTCCTAGAGAGTTTCTACTGAGAAGATCTAGGCATATTTTTGCCTACCGAAGAATTATTTAGGATTTGAAATTTATTAAGTTTCAAAGTTTCCATTATTGCCATTTTTTTCTATTGAGGAGAGGTGTGATTTGGAGGCTTTGGAAAACCCTTTAGCATCCTACTCTGCATTTTGGATTTGGTCGAAAAATATATGAAAAACTTTAAAATTTATAAGTTTGCAACAAATATTTAGGGTTTCAAGTTGGGTTGAAGTGCAGGTGGTCCCGAAGGTTCTTTGAGGTTTTTTTTTCTATAAAAATTATCCCACATTGGTAGCATGGGGTATTTTTTGGCTATTTAAGTAGCTTTGCATCCCTTTGGTTAGTGTGAGCAAGTATCACAGGTTGTGAAGAGGCTACCTTACACATACATATTCAAGTACATATTCAATGTTTTTTCTTGAGTGATATTTTTTGGATGTTGGAAAAATAAATCTTGAGAGGCTGCATTTGTTGATTTTTTTTGAGGTTTCAATTATATCAATTTGGTGCATTTTTTTCTTTCTTTTGGTGCAAACTGTTGTCATGGCTACTCATGATTTCATTGAAATTTTAACCCCCAATAACTAGCATACTAGAATATTAAAATCATAGATTGCTCTAATCTAAAGGTTTTTGTTCCACACTAAGTGATAATCAACCCACTTTTACCAAGGAGTATGAAACATTTTCTCACAAAAAAGTGTGACGAAGCTATGGGTCTAATATCTTTGCATTTTTCTGACAGTTTTTTTTCCATATTAAGGAGTGTAATACACCCAAGGAGGTATGGGATGAGTTACAAAACCTATTTGGTTAGGTCAGTGAGTTTTGTGCTATGGAAGTAGAGGTAGAATTAACTTCTCTTTTCCCTAATGCATTTCCTTCCATTGACGATTTCCTAGTAAAGTTCAAATATGTGAGCTCATAATTGGTGGGATGTGGGAAGGGTAAAACTGATAAGGATTCCATTTTCTTGATTTTGTCTAAGTTGTGAGGTCCATTAGGATTCTTCTACCTTCTACTCCACTATGGATGATTTGGGCAATGCATTCCAAATTCCTTTTTTAAGACATTTTGTGACAGTTTGACGAGGGAGCAATCCAAACTTTCCCAATTAGAGGTATCTATGAATCATGCATTACTTGCACAAGAATGTCTAAACAAAGGGAAGAAGAAACCTAAGGCTAATATAGAGTGTAATGAGTCCTCCTCTTCAAAAGAGGATAAAGCTAAGAAGGAGAAGTTCAGTTGTGTGTATTGCAAGAAGAAAGCTCATGATGAACACCACTATTATACGAAGAAGATTGATGAGCTTTCACATCTTCTTCAAAATAACAATATTTCACTGCCTTCATCTGTGACTCCTTCTTCTACAACCTCTCCATCTGCATCATCATCTAAACCTACATAGTTAGGGAATGCAATATTTGTAAGTGGTAAATAAGATAAACTTTACATGGGTAAAGGACATGTATTAGTAACTTTTTCAATTCATTTTGGTCGTGATAGATGGTTTTTGGATTCAGGAGCATCTCATTACATGGGTTTTACTCACTATCCTCTTTTGTGTTTTCATCCTACTAATACTTTTAAGATTTTGTTAGGAGATAGTAAGCTTTTGGATGTTGTAGGGATAGGAAATGTTGAGATTGGTGGTGGTTGTTTCACAAATGTACTATGTATTCTTGATTTGCACATAAATCTACTTTCTATCTATCAAATTACTCATGGTAAGGTACCTAAGACTCTAGAGTTCACTACAGATTGTGTTTTCATTAGAGAGGATGATACTAGAAAAGTCATTGTTGCTAGTGAAGTTGATCATGAGTCTCGTCTCTATTCCATTTCTCATTTTGTTGATGATGATGATTATGAGCCTCACACCCCTCTTACTAGTGTTGATAGTGTAGACATGTCAAATTTACATCATGCATAATCATATTCCATTCATCAAATAAATCGGGACTTTGTTTAAATCAAACCCAAATCATATTCCACCATTTTTGATTTAAATAAATCAAATATTTAAGTCCTAAAAGTCAAAATCATCTAAGCACCATTAAATCAACATAATCATCATCTATTTAATCTAACCTTGATTAAATACTAATCTCACCCACTTGCATTCTCTAGATTTCCACTTGCACAAATAAATCAATTTATTGATTTATTAAATCCAAGATTTTCCATCAACATGGCATTTATGGGGAATATTCCCTCAACTTTGAATTCAAAGGCAAGTTGATTTGTCCCTCCAACATTGAATTTATTGCTCATTTTCTTGTCCCCCACTTAGCATTTACTCTCAAATTTGAATTCAAATTCTCCCTCTCATGGGCACATTTCCCTAATCTTGCACATCCATTGGCCTATCACATGATGACAAGTGTCCTTCTTTCATTGGTCCAATCTTAGTCCCACATTGGTCTCTCTTCAACACTTAGCATTTTGAAAATCTTTAAATGAGAAGCTTCATCCTCAAGCAAATCCTCCACAATCTTTATGCAAAGTCACTCTCTTGGTTTGAGAACTGATTTTGTTCATCCACTCCACAATCTTAGCATTTTCATCTCCAATCTCATACAAGGTTACTCTCTTCAATGGAGAGCTAATCTTGTCCATCTTATCATCATCATCTAAGCTTATTAATCAAGGGTTGGGAAAGGGTTACTAGCACATGTAACACCAATCCAATATGAGAATATTATTTTCTTCATGTTTTGTTGTATGCTTTCAACTAGTTTATCTAATCTTTTGTTGTTTTGATTGTATCATAAAACATGTTGATTTATTTCATATGGATGTTGAAGGTTTGCTTTGCTTGAATACTAATCATACATGTCTATGTTAGTTTTTAACCAAAATGCAGATTTTGACATCTAGATAGCAATTCCTCAAGAGAGATTAGTCATTTAAATTTTGGAGTTCTTTAGACCTATGTTGATTCATCTCCTATTGCTTCAAATGTTGGTTCTTGAACACAGCATGGTGTTCTTGATCCTTCAAATCATTCTTTGTGGGATAGTCACTTGGCATGCCTTGCAGAGTTGTTTTGTGAATCTCACATTTCTGATTTGGATGATGCATTTGAGGGTATATCCCTTCCTTTTTATGACAATATATGCACTTTTGTCACACCATTTGTGTCTTTGGAAATTTTTGCTTCAAGCTTTCCACATGGTCTTGTTAAGCCACCTTCTTCAGTTGAGGTTGCCCCTGATCATGATGTGACATTTGGTTACATGGAGGCACTAAGATAGATTTTAGAGGAATCTTTCATGTTGATTCTTCCTCTCCCTTCTCCTGTTTCAGAGTTGGAGTTTCACTTGCATCAGTGGTTATTTCTCCTTAAAGGGAGGAATGTTGTTTGCAAACATGGTATATTCTTCAAACTTCCAAGATCAGCATAGGAGTTTCTTCATCATGGGGGGATCTTCAACATTTCCACTCTTTTATATGGCATGGCTACATAGTCTCTCTCCTTTTGTACTTTGCTGAGATCGGTGATGGGAGTTTCCCTTGGGGGGTATTATGAAGTCCTCCTTTCATCTTTTCAACATTTTTTTCCCTTTTGGAGAGGAGTTTTCTCCCATAGGGTTTTTCTCCTTTTCTCTAGTTGTGAGAGATTGCATTGCATAGCAATTGTGCATGGATACCTAACATGGCCTCATAGGAGAGACCCATCTTGCATTTCATTTTGAATAATAATCTCCCTAATTTTGCACTTAAGGCAGGGCATTAGTGTTAAGTTTAACTTAGTTTAATTACTTGGGTGGTTTTTTCCCGTATCGGGTAGTTGTTCACTCATCTAAATTTTTCATGCCTTTAAAAAGGCTTGTACAATATGTAATTTTTTATCTCATTTTCCAAATATCATTCTTGATATTTGGAAGAATAGTTGTGTTTACTTCTCTCATATGTGTGGGTAATTTGTTGTTACAGGTTGAGGATCTTGGGAAGGAGTTTCCATCTCCTACAATAAGAGGGGTTTTTTCTTAGCAAATTAAAAAATACAATAATTGAGAAATAAGAAGTAACAAATAATCTCTTAGTAACCATATCTAATGTTTTATAAATTTGTAATATTTTTCATTTGATTTGTTTAATCAATAGCTAAGTAAGAAAATGTAAACACAATTCCATATACACAAATAAAAAACAATAATTCTATATCCCTGTACTTCAATCCCCTTAAGTGAAGTATATTCATGTAAGGGTTGAACACAGTAACATGATCCTCTAACAATTTATCAATTTCAACTTGCTAAAGTGATGTTAATATTTTTATTATTGAGTTACGAAAGTGTGATGGGGCACTAACTAATTATATTCTAAGAGGAAAAGAAGAATAGTTTTACTTTAAAATATAATATTAAGGTTTAAAATATTATTTATTCATTGCGTCAACGCCCCATAAATTTCCAAAGAAACTAGGAACCCCCTTTCATTTATTTCAATTTTATTTGACCCATTAGTCATGTTTTATTAGATGTTTTCCTCAATGGATGAAGTTATTGATTTGTGCTAAGAGTTTTGGTCTACATCCCATCATAGTTTAGCTATGTACTATAAAAATTCTAAGTTTTGTTAAGTATGAGTATGTTCTATTTGGCTCTCTACCTTAGGTTTTTAGGTTTCCTCTTACCACTCTTCTTCCGTTCTAATCCACACTTCCCCATGTTACTTTTTTTTTTTACTTCTTTTTGCATTAAACTTCTTAGCCTTTATTTTCCTATTTCCTTACTTTCTTTATTTTTTTATAATATTTTTCCTTTCAATTTATCAAGATTTATCTTATTGTCATACCTTGTTACTAAGTTTCCCTTCAAGACCCTAGATTTTATCTTTCCCTCCACATTAATAGTTATTTCCTTCTCACTCTACCTAAAGGCTAAGTGATAGCATAGATCTCTAATTCCCAACTTTTTTATCCTACTACATCACTTGTTTGGAAGTATGAGCCTTCATTATCTGTATCTTCTACTTTAAAATCATACTATAATAAAAGTATAATAAAATTCCATATGTCTATTATATAAGATTGAATATTGATATCAATTTTTTACTATAAAATTATCCTTCAAAGGGAAGGGTTCAAGCAACAAAAAAAACTCTTCTTAATGAAATAATTTATCTTGGAAACAATGAAAGGATAACATGCAAGTCATGCTTTTTATTTCTAATGAAAGATCAAACTTTACATTTCTTCTTCCATTTTTACTTGGGAAAAGGAAAATGTAAGCTTATAATAAAAATAAAAATAATAGACAATCATTATCAATTAGTTAGATAGAGAGTCTAGCCCTAAAGAATACTACCTTTTTAATGGTTGTTCTTAAAATTACACTCATTTCAATGATCAAAAGATAAATTGCAGTTAATAAAAATAGAACAGTTTATCAATTTTTGATAAAATCGAAATATTAAATTACTATTTTTTATTTAATTTAAGAATATGATATTACTACATTCAGTTTTCGGATTCAACTATATTTATTTTTTCCATAACAATCAATAATCATCATTTAAAAAAAAAACAGCAGAAAATAAGATGGAAATGCAACTCATATTTTATTAATCAGAACATTTCATATAATGAAATATAGTACTCATTAGTCACGGACGAGGGCACCTGATCACTGCATTAAAACGAGACCTCAGTCAACTTAATGTGATAAATCTATTCTTCCCATAGCGGCCCCCAGGACAGCAACGGATCCACCTCCTCATACATGATATTTTCCACTGGTTGGGATGTGGAATCTGTGTGAATAATAATAATTTAATATATGATATTCTAAGTGTGAATAACAACAGATTTTTCTTTATAAATATATGCTTAAATTAAAAGTCCTGTCTACATGTTTAAATTTTCTTGATTTTAATTAAAATTTGTTTGACTGACATATTGACCACAATTCTATAAATATATGTTTAAAAACACATTTAAATTTAAATTTAAAAAATATAAAACAGTTATTTCTATTATTTATATTTAAATAACCTATAAAATTATTAGTGTTTAACTGTTGAACAAAGTGATATTCAGATTAGTTTATTTTTCTCAATCAAATAATCAAACCAAAAAAATGTTGAATAAAAGTGTTTTAATTTAAAAAAATCAAATTTTCACCGAACTTTTATTTTTCAAAACCGAAAATTCTAGAAATTGTCACACGGGCTGCTCTCGTGACAATTTGAATAGAAAAAACATGAATATTCCCGGTAACATTGTAGGTCAATCCCCCTTTTTCTACAGTGTAATGTTGGAAATATTTTAACGCACAGTTTTAATGTTACGTTTGAATTATTTAAGTCCGACTAATTACAATGTACCCTCATCCCTATAGAGTGGGTTTTGCTACTCTGAATTTGATGGCCGTATGGCCGTATTTATTTATTTGTTTTTGTTAAATATAATTTAAATTTTAGGAATACTGATTTGAATTTTTTTATAAAATTATTGTCATATATGTATTTAATTTATAAATAAGTTTGTCTAAATTAAAGTATGTTTTATTATTTTAAAAATTAGTCTGAACAGATAAATGTCACGAAATATTTGCTTAACACACAGTGTTTTTCATTAATATATAGATCATTTTTGAAAATTTATAATTTATTTTTATAGATGTTATTAATGAATAATAAATATATTAGTAATAATTATAAATAAATAATACTAAGAGATATATAATTATATTTAATAAATTATATTAAATTAAATTTCAATAAATTTTATAATTTTTTATTCTTATTATCTTATTAGATATTGATTTTTCAATAAAAATAAGTATAATAAAAATTATTTTAGAATAAATAGACAAATATCTAATTTTAGAGGAGTGTGTGTAATATGATTTTTTTTTTGAAGAATCTATTGCCTCTTAATAATATGATATCACTAATCTTTAGATTCCATTTTCTTTATCTCTTTCATTTTATAATGATTATAGGTGAAGAAATGTATACCATATGAAGGAGATGGAAGCTATAAAGAAAAAAAAATAGGAAACAACATAGTAGGTGTAGCTTATGGAGGATGCAACAAAATCAACATTTACAAATGTGACCTATATTTCAAAGAAACCATAGAATAACCTAACACCAACATAATCATTCATAAAAATTAAGTATCTTTTGTTTAATAAAATATTTAGTTATACTTTTAGCATTGTGCTTGTAAGGTAAAAACTCACTTTATGTAAATAATTGAGGTTAGTTAAGCAATCAGCAATTCATTTTGAAATGTAGTAATATGTCATAAGAACTCATAAGTTAGAGAATTATCTAAATAATTATAAATAAACATTGCAAGTTTGTTATTGTGTTTCCATGTGTGCTCGTGAGTTCAACAAATTTAAATATCAAGGCTTACCCAAAAATTAAATTCTATCATAAATACTTGTAAAAATAATGAAAATTTAACACTAAAATTATTGGAGAGGAATATGCTATATACTTGTAGAATCTCATGTCAAATATTTTCTAACAAATGATATTTTATTAATATCTCATTGTATCGAGTGACATCATAATAGAAATTTCACTATGTGTCTCTTGAAATAATTTCCAATCTTACAAATTGAAATATATATTTTAATTCATGAAACATGTAAAATTTTATTTAAAAGTGTTAAAAATAACCTATAAATCTTTTGTTTTAATGTGATGTTGAATCTAGTGAAAATGTTTCTTCATCTTATGGTAGGTTTTCTTTTACATGCATTTATGGACTCTCCTTTATGTGTTTTTCTTGCTTCTTATTTCTTATTCTTTATACCATGCGAATTCTTGGTAAAATGTACTTTGAAACATTTATTTGACGATATATTGATTTACTTTATAAAATTTAATTCACTACAAAAATAATAAAAGTGCCTTCTTGTTAAATTGTAGAGTACTAAATTACAAACAGATCATCCAAAAATAGTGTCATAGAATTCTTGTTCACCTTTTTCTGTTGAAATGACCGGAGAAGTTATCTATGGTGATGGTCAATCCGCAGGAAAACGCACAAGAGTCTTAGGTATCTCTCTATTCAAAGTGCAAACAAACCAAAACTTTTCACACTGAATTACAGCTTAATAAATGAAATCATGATATTCTTCCGTCAGGCTGTGACGTCAAATTTCTTCTAGAAAGAATTAGGTATTGTATTTTGATTGTGGAGTACGCGCAGAACGCCAGAAAATCATCCATCGCAATTGTGCAAGAAAATATAACACGCCGCCTGACACTCCCGTCAACGTTATCATTACCTGATTTATTTAATATATGAGTATTTGAATTCATTAATTGAATTAAACAACATAATATGACATCACTTACAAGTTGGTTCACACGGTGTAACCCAACATAAAGAAGGGAAATTCGCGGGTTTCTTATGATTATTATTCACATAAAATAAACTAGCAATCGCACCTATGGGGTGCAATGGGTACGCCGAAGAAATATAGTTAACTTTGTGTTAATTTTGTTTATTAAAAAGTGGGAAAACTGATTTATAGTCATAAAGTAAAATATTTTGTTTTACTTAATTTCAAGAAAAGTAGAAGTCCAGTGAGTTGAGTACAGCAAGTAAGACTTAAACCCATCAAATAATATGTCGTAATTCTATTCAAAAAACTGTGTAAATCGTGCATCTTGAATACCCAATATATTTTCATGAAAGTTTCTAAAGTCTCTTTAACAAATGCCTTTTGTGTACACCCTGCAATGATGGCATTCGATCAGATCACAATATTTAAAGGCACTGTGTCAAACAGGTCATGTCCCTTGTCTATGTTGTTTCCTTTATGCTTTGGTGGATGTCCATACCCTATTAGAAACTTCCCATTTTGACAGTGTGAAGGAGGATTTTGGCAAAGGTTGGAGAATCTGGCTGTATAGTTGCCAATTGCACTTTCTTGAAAGTTTCTGAAGCCTTTTTCCACAAATCCCTTTTGTGTAAACCCTAAATGTTT
>VDFB02077894.1:0-22340 GCA_007258455.2 Sequoia sempervirens
AGCCCTTTAGACTTTCTATCTGCAAGGTCCCAATCTTCTTGCTTCATGCCTATAGGTTTCACTCTAGACACAGCAAGCCACAGATCATGATCCACTAAAAGATCCTCCATTTTCCACTAAAAGATCCTCCATTTTGAGTTTCCACAACTCAAAATTGCTGCCATTGAACTTCTCTATTTTAATCTTTCCTGATGTGCTAGCCATCTCAATCTATAATTAGAAATTGAAAAACTTCTACATGACTCCCACTGAATAGAATTGACACAAAAAACCCAACGTACCCACAAGGATAACACAACTAGCCAGGCTCTGATACCACTTGTAAGGAAAATTAGATGCGGAAAGAACTCTCCTAATGTCAATACCTGAGGAAAGAATGCAGATACACTTTTAATTTTTGTAATTACAATTCAATTAAGATGCACTATGAACTAAATATCAGAAACAAAGAATTAGACAAACACAGATGAACACCAGATTTATGTGGGAAAACCCTTACAGGAGAAAAACCCACCACACCAAGAGAAATCACTTTGTATTACAGTAATGGATATTACATACAAATGTTCTGACTTATCTTTCTGATGTCATATTACATTAGCTTTCACTATGATCAATCTTGTACAGGAACCATCATGTTACAGTCTACACAGAATAGAATTCAATCTGATACAATTCAAACTGTTCACACACCTGTTGATTGAACCAACCATTGAACCTTTGAGCATCTGCAACTGCAAACTATATTCATGGCATTCCCTGTCTGTCAAACTTCCTCATAGAACTATCACAACAGACGACCTTCCAACGGTTCCCATTCAGCTTCTCCTATTGGTTGACAACAAGCCACATAGGATAGTCTCACTTAGTTAAATGGCTTCACACTGTATTGGCATGTCAGTGAGACACAAGAAGTATCTCCCCGATGCCCAAAGACTTCATATTCGGTATCGCCAAGAGTTTACCTATCGGCAAGATGTTACATCAAGTCCTGAGAGCTATCACTCAGCTTTTGCCATGTCACCAAGACATATCGCTTTTGCTAAGACGTCATATCGAAGCTCCACAAGTCACATAGATGTGAGTTTTCCATTCGACAAGATTATCGCTCTTCGGTGAGACCACATACCGATATTCAAAGTCACAATGATCTCAACATCCCTATCGGCAAGACTTACCGCTCGCCAAGAGGCTTCATTGAGCTATCATTAAGTTACACTGAAACCATCAACAGTCACCAAGACTATCATCCTTCGCTGAGAGTTTACTCTGAGATCTTTATGTTTCATCGAGCACCGAATGGTCGGAAAGACATATCTTTCACCAAAAGGTTTCACCGAGCTTTCATATGTTACTCCGAAACCATACTACAATCGACAAGACCTGTGTGCATCGCTAAGACCTCACACCGAGACCTTTGTTCTATTCTGAGTGTATACCGTTGGTGAGACATTCCTTATCGATATAATTCATACTGAAACTCCAAGACTTTCCTTGAAGACTTCATATTAAACCTTGTCAGTGAGACATATTACTCGATAAGACTTCTTACCGAGCCACCAAAGGTTATCCCAATGACTCCAATGTATAGGCATTCGGTGAGACATCCATATCACTAAGAGCTCATAGCGAACATCCAAGACTCTCCCCGCTATCCGATTGAATGGCCTATCGGCCAGAGATCTCCACGAGCGGTGAGATGTTATAACAAATAAACTATCACATCGATAGGAACATTCAGTGAGACAAAAGCTAGGTCACAACGACCTATACAAATCACAATGTATCAAAGCTGCTAGTCGGCTAGACATGATAGATGTCATATCAACTTTTCTCCAGTAGAGGTTACAACCTGTGACGATTGAGGCATATATTTCCAACATAAACCACAAAACCCTCTATTGTAGCCTAAACCCTAGGGGTTTATTGAAAATGATACTTCCAAAGCTAACCACAACCTAAAAATTACTCAATTTTTTTTTTGATACCCTACACAAGCTCAAACAATCATAAAATAATGCTGCCCTACACAAAAACACAATTTGACTCTTCAAAACCACCATTTTTCTTAAAGAAAACTCACTTTTAGACCTCCCCAACACTAACACATCATTCCAAAACCTTAATAATGTTATTTAAGACCCATTCCTCAAGTTACAAAGGCTACAAAAAGGGAATGGGTCAAAAAGCCATTTTTATTGACTCAAAACCTTCAAATGTACAAGTTCAGGCCGATTTTAGTAAATTGATGATAAAATGCACAAAATGTTATGGAAAACCTTCTAAATGGATTCAAAAGAAAGGTAACTCCATATAATATGAAAATGTCAACAAATATAGATCAAATAATTGAAATACAGGCCGTACAATCTATTGCTACAACTAAAAATACAAAAAATTCTGAGTTTTTATTGTTTTTGCTTCTTCAAATCACAAAATCCAACCTTCAATTTGAGTTCTCCATGTTTTTTAACTTGTTCCCACCAATTAAAAACTGATTCACCTTCCTAAATGACCTTTGAACTGGTTTGACTCTTCACATTCCCTCCATAATGCAAATTTTGCAATTTTACAACGTTCGAGTTTGTAAATTTTGCACAATTTTGCAATTTTTAAACATTTTGCACTTTTTGAAAATCCCAACCTCCTAAACACCTATTACAGCTCAAATATTACTAAATACATAATAGAATGGTCTCATAGACCTTATTTTAATACAAAACTCAAAATCCTATATTTTACTCCTTATTTGCCTTGATGAACAAAACCTACTGAATGGTGCTCCTGCACCAATCATACATTGACCTTCTTGCCCCTCCTAAAGTTGGGGCCAAATCCATTACCTCCACATAAAATTGGAAATACTTGGTCTTCTTGGTTTCCATGCCTTGATATGCTTATGCAAATGAAAATGAATTAAAGTAATCATCTCCTTCTCCACTGGTTGGAAGAATGCATGCTTAATGTTTTGATACATGATATCAACTCTCTCATCTACTCTCCTGGTTGAATATCAAAATCTAGTATGGTGGGCCTCCAGAGTTCCAGTCATCTTTCTTCCTCTTCCACCAAATTCTAACCCAATCCACACATCTACCAGCCTAATTGACTTTGTTTTTGAAAGCTGAAGTTTCTCCTGAGTCACCAATGTAGCTCTCTCTGCCTTTTCAGAATCTTTCATTGCTATAGATCATCTCTGGGATTTAATAATTTGTACCACATGGTTGATGTGCTTTGAATTCTTGCATCTAAAGGAAATTTCCTCAACATAAATACTGCTAGGGAATTTCAATGTTGCCATTGTAGTTGGTATTAAAGCCGGTACCTGCAACATTGAAAATTATCCTTATATAAGAATTCTCTCCATCTTGTTGGCTTGTAACACTCTTGATGGTGGCTACATGAAATATGATTTTGATTCCTCTTCTACATTAGAGGGAACTCATGTATCCTTGTTCTGACTCTTCTGAATTATCAGAATCAGAATCACTAGCTTCCATATTCAAAAATTCCCAACCACCATCTTCAATAAATTGGCCACTAGTTCAAGTTCATTCTGTTTTCATAATACTTTATATCCATGGAGTTCAACCATTCCTTCATGTCATCAAGTGAAGATTGAGGAATGGCGTCAATGTGGAGTACATCCCATTTGAAGTCTTTAAAAATAATAGCCATATCAAATGCCTTTTGCCCAAGTCATACTGTCTCAAGGTTAACAATATCAATCTTGAACTAATAGTGATTACTAAGAAAGGTAATTCCACCAACTCTATCAAACAGTTTATAGTAGGAAAAATAAAAGCAAAGGCTTTGAAAGGAACTCCATGAAAACAAAGCTCTCTAAATGGTATATCAAACTCTTAGACCTCATTCTTGCACATTTACAACCAAATTCAAAGATTTTCCTTCAAAAGGCTACAAATTCAAATATTGACAATTTTGTAGCAAGAATGCATTTTTTTGCACATTTGACCACCGAGACTCAAAAAATCACCCTAATACACCTTAAATGGTCTTGATTGACCTTATTTAGCATAAATAAACACAAAATTCCTTAATCTAATCTATTGACCACCTATCAACCTTCAAAAAGTGAAATTTTGGAACTAGGAGACTAGGTGCTCCTGCACAAAAATTACATTGTGTCTGAGCTTTCAAGAGGCTTTAAATCTAGCCTTTACAAATGATTTTAAATATTTCCAATCATTCCTAACTCTTGAACTTGTAACTAACATGAATTATTACATTATAAATCAATTGACCATGTAATATGACCTTATTCAATTGACAATTTACTCAAAACATAATTTACTAACTTAAAATAATTCCATGAACCAAATTTGTTCAATAACCTTGGTGCCCCTGCACGAAATTTCAATATTTCAATAAATGTCATTACAAGTAAAAATCTCATTACAATGCCTTACGTACTCTATTCTCACAGATATTTTACAATGTCACTCATACATTCAAGATTTTCTTATAATGTCTATATCATAAGTTCTCATTTAGAGGTTAACTTCAAATGAATAACTTGAGATTCCCTCGCAAAGCTTCACATGCTCTTTTATAATGGCTTCAAATCAGAATTGAGATTTTTCAAGATCATCAAAATAAGGATGTTGCATTGCTTTTTTGGCTGAGATTCTCTTCGATGGCTCAAAAATCAGCATTTTCTGCAAGGAGAGACCAATCAATTTTTACTAGTTTATTTACATATGTACACAAAGTAAAAGAATAAAAAGAAATAGGTCATCCAAAATGGAAATGAAATGAAAATAGATGGAAGGAACTTACAGATAGGCATGACAGTCTCTCAACTTAGTCACTCCTGGTCATACATCTTCACTGCGAGTTCCAAGATACCTATTGCACACAACACCTCTCATGAATCTAGAATATCTTGAAACTCAAGATGCTCCTATAATGTCTACATCATAGGTGCTCATGATAAGGTTAAATTCAAATGAATAACTTGAAATTCCCTCACCAAGCTTCGCACACACTTTTGTAATGGCTGAAAATCATAATTGAGATTTGTCAAGATCATCAAAATAGGGATGTTGCATTGCTTTTATGCCTGAGATTCTCTTGGATGGCTCATAAATCTGCATTTTCTGCAAGGGGACGCCAATCAATGTTTACCGGGTTACTTATAGATACACAAAGTAAAATAAGATGATAGCATTGGCATCAAACAAATTAACGTGGATACAAGTATAAATTAATAAGAACCATTGTGCATATATTTACAAATTAATCCAATGAACCATCCAGATCTCTACTCTTTATTGTGTCAAGTATTGCCTCATGGTCAGACTCTCGGACCTTCCAAAGGTCTTGTTCAAAGGTCTACCCCCATATTTTCTCAAACAAACATTGGATGCCACAACAAGGTTCGAGTAATGAAGAATCTTACGATGCATGTCAAAGTCCTCAAATAGCCAATGTTTAACACTCTTATGTGGGTACCTTCTAAGCCACATTCCAGTAACAACAACTAAGCCTGTAGGGTATTTAATGCTTTCTCCATCTATAACTGAGGCTTCCAATTTATTTTTGGCCTCAACACAATGACACAAGTAATAGTTTGTTCCCTCTTTGTTTTCTTCATCTGCAATAACTGCATAAACATGCCCTACATTGATATGTGCAGAAAATCACTTGAAATTAGTCAACATTACGAATATAGTACAAAGTAAGATAACAATATGGAATTTCAAAAAATAAGCAAGTAGATATATTACCCGATTGAACTAGATCTGATACGTGGTCAAATTCGACATATGATTCCATCTGTGTTAGTTCCAATGCCGTCAGAGGTCTATATGTGTGAAGTGGGCTAAGATAACTTGTCAACCATTTATCAACCCACTCCCCTAACTCACAATCATTCCAGACTTGCATTGTACATGAAGAACAAATTCATGCCATCTTACATGTATCGATACTCCATGAACCTACATTTGAGCTAAGGAAAGAGTGTAGCTCACTCAATCCTATTAGTGTACAACAATCCTCATATGGTGCAATTTTAGTATCATTGATCAACCAAAAAAATCTATGAACTGAAGATGTACCTTCATTACCTGGACCCATCAGATAATTACACCACTCGACGATTGAACTTTCATCTGTCAACTTTTCACTGTCTTTATACTTTAACTCTTCTCATGCTAATGCTCTTTTCATGCATGCTCCTGCACCATCATGCTCCCCCTTTCCATGCCCAACATCATAAAAGTTCCACATATGCTGAACACCTATAGTGAGATGCATCCTGCACAACCAGTAGAACACGTGTGCATTCTTGAACTGTCCTGCATAGTTATCCGACCATATCTATATGTCGATCATATGCTATGCCCCTCCAAGCCAAATCACTATAGAACATCTAGAAGCAACCTTGCACGAACTCTGGAGAATGTGTGTGATCATCACTAATATAAAAGTGATACTCCCTCAATACCTTCATTTGGTCCTCTATACTATCAGTTGCATGAATGAATGCTATGTGCACAAATATTGAAACCTGTGTGGAGTTGTAATAATGTGACTACACCTCACACTGTGGCTGTAGAGTGTAGTTCTCTGCAAAGTCAACCACTGATACTATGCTACCAACTAGAAAGGTGTCCTTACATAACTTGAATTGTGTGTCCAGCCATTGGGCTCTATGGGTATGCCTTGCATACTCATACACTAGATTCTCAGGAAACATGGACATAAACTGATACACTAGAATCTTCTCAATAACCAAATCACACCTTTTTTCTTGATACCCATCTTTTGTAGCGTATGCCACTATTTTATACTTCCCAAAATCTACTAGCTTATGTCCCACTTAATTTGTGCTTTCCATATGTTGACATACTGGCATTCATTGCAAGCCACCGCAACGATTGCATGAACCATCCAAGCATGCTGTCCTATAGAATATTTGGCCATCCTCTATTTGACATAAATTTTTTGATAAGAAATCTCTTGAATATTTTGGTGGGGCTTCTATGCCACAATCCTGCAAAACATCGTTAGTATGTAAATCTAAACAGATAAAATGATAAACACATTAATGGTTAGTGAATTCAATATGTAGTCTACAACAACAAGCAGTGTGTGTGTGATTTATCTTGACATAAAAGGTTTAAGCATTTTAAAAAATCTTTGAAAAATACTAATTTGAGGATAAACATTTTGAAATTTATGAAAAAATTGGGTTTGAGTTGTGTTGACGGTGTTTTCTACACAACTCAGACAAGATACAAGTATCCTATCTCTTTTGAAAGGTAAATCTCTATCAACAAGCCTCAAGAGATAACTCCAAGGTCTCTAATGCTAGGTCTTGAAAATGCATAAACAACTCAGTGATAATGTGAAAATGTTGGTAATCACAAAGGGACCTTACTACAAGAAAATGCTAAATATTTAATTTATCAGATCTAACAATATGATGATACTTCAATCCTAAATCTAACCCAGATGATAAAAGAAATAACAAAAGATAAGGGTTTCAGAGAAACCCTAAGATTAAAACTATTTCTAAGACTAACAATGCAAATGATGAAATACTTGAAATGGACCAATCCCTCATAAACTAATTCCTGCTTAACCTAGATAAATTTGCAATCTTACAGAAACAGTACAATCTTCTAAGGTATTAAGGATTTTTAGATCATGAACCCTCATCCAAGACAACCCTATTGCAATTGAAATGAATAAGCCTTCACAACTGAACTAAGCACAATAAATGTAAAGTCCAGGCTAACTTTGCAAAGCAACTAACAATCAGCTAGTTGGAAAAAGTATGGACCAGGGATTTCTACAAACACTTCAAGCATCAAACCATAAACACCATTGAATCAAATCCAACTCTACAATCTAACATGTATCAAATAACCTTGAGAAATTTCAAAAGATGGAACAACAAGAACCATGCAAGATAAGTCAACACAAAGAGATCACTAGAAATCACAATGTCTTCAATTGTATTGAATCATCCAATATCAACAACAATTCTAATGTTTTGTGTTACAGTACTTGCTCCAAAATTGACTAACTTCTAACCCTAATTCTTACTTTACTACCCTAATTGCTTCTAAGCCAAGAACTATCTCTAGTGACTTATACTACTCTTACAAATGAGGCAAAGTGCCATATTTATAGAAACCCCCAAGATATGTCAGCCCAATTAGGGTTACAATAAAAAATGGCCAAAAAATAGGTCGGCCAAGAAGAATTCAAAATAGGATAAAATATGCATTAAATGCATGAACTCATCCAAGTCGGCCTGGGATCTCCAATACAACTTGATCCAATGCATGTGAAGGACGGAAAAGGCCAAGTAGAAAAGGCCCCGGCTAAATAGGAAGCACAACTCCCAATGCAATCAATCATCAACTGGCCCCTTCATCCTTGTCTCGAACTAATTTATCTGGAATCTTAAGAAAAATCCCCTCCAGGTCGGCCACAGATGAAGTAATAAATGCTTTAAACCCTCCTTCAATCGAAATAATTTCCTCCATCAATTCCTTGGCGACCCTGTTAAATTCAGCCTGCACTCAGCAAAAACCACCATTAATAATATCCATTATAACATGATGATCAAGATTAGTTCATCACCAATAATATATTCAACATTCAAATAAATCCAAGCAAAGATCAAAATCAACCTCGAAATATCATTAATGCACTTTCTTCACAGTTTAGGATTTTCACCCCTTTACGAAATCTAGGCCAGAGAGGAATTTCAAAAAATTCCCAGCCAGGCGGATTCTGGCGAAATAAGCATAACAAGCACCCAATAATCATTCAATCAATCACAATCAGATAAGAAAAAACATGAAAGATCTTAATATTACTCAGATTAATCACATGATGCACAATTAGTAGCTAATAATTCATGCTATCTCACAATCCTCCATTTTCAACAAATTTTTAGAGAATTCTGCCCAGGACGGAAATCCGCGAAAACAGTAATAGTCTACAAATTCCAGAAAATGAAGAGACAGCGGAAATTTTGGGAAAATCCATAAGGAGCGGAAATCTGCGAAGATGGCGAAACTCCAGATCACTGCATATTTCAGGAAAATGCAGAGGACAAGGAAAATTGGGGAAATCCACCAACGAAGGAAAATCCTGAAACTAAAGGAAAACCTGAATGTCAACGTTCTCACATGACTTCACTTAAATTGATTGAACGATCACAAATTTGAGGAACTTGGGTTCGTAACCAGCTCGATTTGAACCTCCTATAGATCATCATTAAATTTGAGGCTCATCCAAAGGTAAATCAAGAGGAAATGGTGATGCCCTAAATCTGAAACCCTAAAATTTCACCATGAACGCAGGGGAGTTAGCCCAGATTTTGATTTCCATTCCTATTAGGCCTGAGGATGGGTTATTCAAAGGAGACACAGGTGAGTTTCACTTAAATGAAATTGAAAATAAGCTAACAAACTCACTCAGGGCCAACAATCACACAAGCTTGAAAAACCCCAAAATCAACCAAAATGAAAACAACCATGCACATAGGATCAAGCTCAAAAATGCAATCATGAGAATGCTAAGCACCATTGAACTCATCAATCAACATGATAATACAACGATTGGGCCATCAACATTCATAAAAATGACAGACCAAAACCCCAACCCAGGAATTCGACAAGGAGACAGAATGTCGGGAAAATCCGATCCATGCAAAATTCCATGAAGGACCGAAATCTCCGAAAAATAGTGCAAAACATTAGACACTGGGTTTTCAGAGCATCTAGGGAAATTCGAAAGAAGTGGAAAATCCTGAGAGCAGTGAAAAACCTGAATTGAGCTCAGAACATTATATTTTCAAAGTGCTTCCCAGAAGGGGGGGCATATGCACGAATAAGATAATCCTTCAAACACGCACTAAGGCAACAAAACCTCAAAATCCAAGGGCTAAAGCTTCAAAAACTAGAGCAAAAGAGGGTCCCTATTTTTAGTGGGGCGTGTGTGCGAAAACTGCACAACAACTGGCTACTTTGCTGGGAAAATACTCCAAAGCATTTTGATGACGAATAGGAATCGAGAACCCATAATCTTTGGTCTCGATCTCCCTATCAGACAAACAAATCAAAATGAAAGACTAAAGAAAATTAGAATTAAAGGTAGACTGAACCTTCCATAAACTGAAAATCCAAGTGTGTGCAAGTGAGTTCATTTCCCTCCTTGAGCTACTGCAGAAACCAAGCTCAGTCAAGTTAGGCTACGTAAAGATTCTATCTCCAAAAACAACCTGGATAGAGCCTCATTGCTAGTCAGGTGTCCATAGCTCCGATGAGGTTATCATTGTGATTCTCCCGAACATAGCTCTACTGCCAGCCAGGCATCCATAGCCCCGATAGAGATATTCATATACTCCTGATAAGTTGAATTCATTCTTTTGATTTTCAACATTTTCTCTTTTCTTCTTTTTAATATTTCTTTTCTTTTCACTTTTTTATCTCAACCTGTGAACAATGAAGTTCATACTCAGGGTTGAGAACCACAGTGGCGCTGAAGCAGAAATAAGATTTTTCACCTAACAAGACCTCACCAAGATCCCACAACAACTTTAGGATTCTTAAGATATATGAAAGATATAAGATTTCAGAATTCTTGAGATTCAAATCAAACCAATGACCCATCTTCTTTAGGTCAAACATTCAGACCGCTTGACACTAACAAAAGATCTCAACCATCCATTCAAGACACATGATTAAAGTTCATCAATGAAATACCCAGAACAGTCCTAGATAATGAATAAGATTTCCATGCAAAAAGACACTTCCCCAACTAGAAAACAGAAAAACCCAAGCCAGAGAAGCAAAGCAACAACCAAACTGAAACCAAAAGCAAACCCTAAACTAACACAACCTAATCTAAAGAAAGTGAGAGCATAAAAGAAAACTTAAAGAAAGCAAAGCAATCCACATTTATTCAAAATCATGACCTGACATGATAAACTGATACCTACATCTTTTTGATTTTTTCAGTGCATGGACAAGCAATAAGGTGAAAGTAACAGTCCTTAAGAATGCAAAATTATCCTTATACTTAGCAAAGTAAATCACCAAATTGCAGCATTCAGACTTAACCTTATTGATAGGAATAATCAGAAATTGAGGCAACTCATTAAAACAATGATCAATCCATACAAAAGTTGTCTTCCCTAAACCTCCATAATCAAATTGATAAGCTTCAGAATTCATAGTAAGGAGAGAAACAACCTGATTTTGTACTGCTGTGGACTGAATGTTGTGTTCATCACCCTATACTTGTGAAGAGTTGATGTCTCTGTCTTCAGGAGGTCTCCACTGATGGTGCAATATCCCTCTTGCATTCGAAACATGTGAAACAGAATTAGAGTCATTACTGAATAATTCCTGGTAAAAATTAGATTGAACAGGTTCAAAAGTGTAAACATGGAACTTTTCACCTATTTGAATGTCTTTGTGAAGGGTCAATGATGAAAATGCAGAAATCCCGTCATGTATAGTAACTTCCCCATCATGATGTTCGTCAGGAGGCCTCATAGACTAATCTTTAAGCATGCCTTCACATACTGCAATGTGGTTAAGCCCATCAAATATGACTGCAGCAGTGCTGTTCTGAGCATCATTCAGATTTTCCTGCACATCCGTATGAATCACATCAGTTATCTCATCCTTAATACATAAAATCTATGAATTTTCAATATTTAGTCCACCAACAGATAGAGAAAAAATAGAATTGGATGAACAAGAAAACTCCTTGAATTCTTTTATTGGCACTGGTTCAGGTTTGTAACTGTAACCCTCAGGAGCCTCAGCCTCTTTATCAATAATATCATATCCTACAATTTTCTTCATGGGACATTCATTGGCAATTTGTTGAGGCTCCTCATCTGAAAGCTCAACCTCCTCCAAGGCTGCCTCAACGTTTACTGCTATGAATTTCTCATATCCAATGCCAATTGAATCTTCTACTAGACATTCACCAGTAGCTTGTTGAAATTATTTTATGGGAAGCTCACTCTTCATAGTTTGATGCACATTCTTTGTATAATATGACAACCATGCTTGCTCCTCCACTTCTTTTGTTGATTCTACTGATGTTTCAGCACTGCCAAATTTATGAATAGACATATCATGTAACATGAGGATTTCCTCAGCCTCCCATCCTTGAGGGTCAATTGTCAGTACATAATTTCCCAAGCTTGTTTCAGACAGGAGTACCTCCTTTAAAGTATTTGTATCAGCATGGCTTGAAACACCCTTTTGTTCAGAAAGCATATCTCTTTCAAGAGACCTTAGTAATGCACCCCTAATTGCAGGATCCCCTAACAGCTCATGAGCAGAGAGACTTACTTTGACTTTCTTGAGTTATTCTACCACACATTCACCTATTTGCTCTGTAGTTATGGTAGAACAATTGTCTTCAGAGCTAACCAAAAATTTATCCTGATTGCTTTCAACTCTTCCTCCTTTATCAGCATCAGATTGTCCTCCACTTACGAAATACTGAGCTGGCACATGATGGAATAATTGAACCTCTTCAGTTGTAGATTCTTCACTGTATGCATACCCTATTTCAATACTCTTGTCTTGTCCTTCCTCTAGTCCATTCTCTTCACTTCTCAGAAATGGGGCATGATTCACCACCATGACTGATATGTCATGAGGATTAGATGGTACTATCTCCTGCCCACTTGAACTGTTGATGACATGTTGGACTCCCTGCTGGAAAATAGACACAACATTCTGGAATTCTTGACAATCAAACTCAGAGTGTTGATTAGTGTTATGAAGCCTACACCATCCTAAAAGAGCTGCTTCAGCTAAGTAAATTCCACTAGATTTCATATGATTGTTTGGCTGATCCAGAGATGCTAAGGCTCCTCCATTATTCCAACGTGGTAGCTGCCTTTCATGATCTTTATCAAGATGTTGTCCCTATCAAATTTTTTCCCCTGAGCTTGCATCATATCCATGTTGCTTTGATCATAGTTGGACTGAATCCCCCTTTTGGCTACCTGGGATTGACTATTCTAGTGCCTTAGGTAGGTGACTTCGGTGTTCAGCTTCTCAACTAGCTCTGTGAGTGCATCCAACCTTTCCTTGTCTGCACTATTTGATGGAGGAACAATACCAGCTGAATTCTGCATATAAACAGTATGTGACCCATGGTTCAAGGGTTGATTAAATACCTCTGAGTTCTGCAAGTAACTAGGTACATTAGCTTGATGATGAAATAATGTGGGTTGGTTCATATTTGAATGGTAATTTGACATGGGTGGAGCTTGATTCCAGAACTGACTTGGATGTGGAACCAAGGGTAATTGAGGGACCAGACTCAACGTAGGTGTTTGGTTAGCTAATGACAAGGGCCCAAACAAGTTTTGCCTCAAATCTGTACTCATTTTAATAGCCACATCATAAGCTTCAAATAGGCTGTCAGGAGGGTTTTTTTTCCATTTGATGAAAGTAGATGTTAAACTATCCAAAGCCTCATAATAAACCTCCCTGGCAGAGGCATTGTCTACAACATAAGGGGGTTGCATCCTAGCATAAGCCCTATGAAATCTATTATTGAAAGCCACTATTGGTTCATTTGCCTCCCTCTTGACTCTAATAAATTGCAGAAGTAACTCATTGGCATTGATTGGGGTCTCAAATTTTTGTAAAGACACAATCTCCAGCTGCAACCAAGTAGTGGTAGACCCAGCAGGAAGATGGCTATACTAATGAAATGCCTCATCCCCAAGGGAATATGGGAAAATTTTGCATGCAACATCCTCATAATTAATTCCCCTATCCTTAAGGGTAGTTTTAAAAATCCTGATATGCTCCTCTGCAGTCCTTTTGGGATCATTAATGTGAAACTTGGAACATAAAAGCTCAGGTTTCTTGGGAATAGGATTGTAATTATTGAAGGCAAATGGAGATGGATTATTAGCTAGGAAAGCCATTGGTGGAGGTGGAGGTGGTAAAGGTTGATTATGGCGTGCTGGGGCTGGTGAATGGGGATGACTTCAGAATTAGATGAAGATGAACTTGATGAAGGTGAGGATGAGGGAGATGATGGAAGTGATTGGGTGGATAACGATTCTCCCCTTCTGATGGTCCTCCTTGACCTAGTTGGGGCTGGTAATTCTTGAAATTCCTCCTCCCCCGGAGTAGATCTGGTTCTTCTTCTAAATCTTTCAAGAGAGATGGTAGACATAAATCGATCTAGCTTGCTTATTCATGCCCTCCTTCTAGCACTAATCTGTTGATGGTGTTTTCTGCACAACAACTCAGACAAGATAAAAGTATCCTATCTCTCTTGAAAGGTAAATCTCTATCAGCAAGCCTCAAGAGATAACCCCAAGGTCTCTAATGCTAGGTCTTGACAATGCATAAACAACTCAGTGATAATGTGAAAATGTTGGGGACACTACTACAAGCATGCTGAATATTTAATTTATCAGATCTAGCAATATGATGATACTTCAATCCTAAATCTAACCCAAATGATAAAAGAAATAACAAAAGATAAGGGTTTCAAAGAGACCCTAAGATTAAAACTATTCCTAAGACTAACAATGCAAATGATGAAATACTTGAAATGGACCAATCCCTCATAAACTAATTCCTGCTTAACCCAGATAAATCTGCAATCTTATAGAAACAGTGCAATCTTCTAATGTATTAAGGATTTTCATATCATGAACCCTCATCCAAGACAACCCTATTGCAATTGAAATGAATAAGCCTTCACAACTAAACTAAGCACAATAAATGTAAGGTCCACGCTAACTTTGCAAAGAAACTAACAATCAACTAGCTGCAAAAAGTATGGACCAAGGATTGTTGCAAACACTTCAAGCATCAAACCATAAACACCATTGAATCAGATCCAACTCTACAATCTAACATGTATCAAATAAGCTTGAGCAATTTAAAAAGATGGAACAACAAGAACCATGGAAGATAATTCAACACAAAGTGATGAGGGCGCAACCCAAGACTTAGAAAATAACCCACAAACAAGAGAATAATTTTATTATTCAGAAAATGGAGCTTCTTACATGCAGAGGATCTCAAATCCCTAGGTTCTACAACACATGCAAGTTACAAAAAGCTACAGAATCACCCTTTCACAATATGCGAGCTTGTCCCCAAAAAGTTACCCAAAAATTAGAAACCCGCCCATAAATAGAGCTCCTCTTTGGTTTGGAGCCAAAAAAACATTCAAATTTGAGTTTAGGCGGTTTGGCACTGAAAAATTACAACTTGATGTTCAAATTTTAAAAGAACATTTGCAATTGTATCTTCTAGAAAGTGCGCCAACTTCCCAGGGCCATAACTTTTGATCTAGGACTCCGATTCGTGAACCGTTTGAGCCGTTGGAAAGGTATCGAAGTCAATAATGCGCTTGACATCAGCTACACCAATTTTGGCAAGTTTTGGGGCTGTTTTGGGAACTATAAGTGCCTCAAATCTAACTCGAAAGATTTTCAGGTGCAAATCTCGGAAACTAAAACTGCAATATCTTTCAACCTAGAAATAGAAAATAAAAACCATAAATTGGGAGTTTCATTATGACGAAAAGGGTATCCAAAAATGTAAAAACATCTAAAAACTGAGAAACTTGAAATTTAACTATTTTTGGGTGATGCAAGATTGCCCTTACACCACTGGATGCTCCTGCATCACAAATAGATCACCAAAAATCACAATGTCTTCAATTGTATTAAATCATCCAATATTAGCAACAATTCTAATGTTCTGTGTTACAACACTTGCTCCAAAATTGACTAACTTCTAACCCTAATTATTACTTTACTACACTAATTGCTTCTAAGCCAAGAACTATCTCTAGTGACTTCTACTACTCTTTCAAATGAGGCAAAGTGTCATATTTATAGAAACCCCCAAGATATGTTGGCCCAATTAGGGTTACAATAAAAAATGGCCAAAAAATAGGTTGGCCAAGAAGAATTCAAAATAGGATAAAATACGCATTAAATGCATGAAATCATCCAGGTTGGCCTAGGATCTCTAATACAACTCGATCCAATGCATGTGAAGGACAAAAAAGGCCAGGTAGAAAAGGCCCCGAATAAATAAGAAGCACAAATCCCAATGCAATCGATCATCAACTAGCCCCTTCGTCCTTGTCTCGATCTAATTTATCTGGAATCTTAAGAAAAATCCCCTCCAGGTCGGCCACAGATGAAGTAATAAATGATTTAAACTCTCCTTCAATCGAATTAATTTCCTCCATCGATTCCTTGGCGACCCTGTTAAATTCAGCCTGCACTCAGCAAAAACCACCATCAATAATATCCATGATAACATGAGGATCAAGATTAGTCCATCACAATTAGTATATTCATCATTCAAATAAATCCAAGCAAAGATCAAAATCAACCCCGAAATATCATTAACACACTTTCTTCACAGTTCAGGATTTTCACCCCTTCACGGAATCCAGGCCAGAGAGGAATTTCAAAAAATTCCCAGCCAGGTGGATTCTGGCGAAATAAGCATAACAAGCACCCAATAATCATTCAATCAATCACAATCAGATAAGAAACAACATGAAAGATCTTAATATTACTCAGATTAATCACATGATGCACAATCAATAGCTAATAATTCATGCTATTTCACAATCCTTCATTTTCAACAAAGTTTAAGAGAATTTTGCCCAGGACGGAAATCCGCGAAAATAGTAATAGTCTACAAATTCCAGAAAATGTAGAGACAACAAAAATTTCAGTAAAATATGGAGGGAGCGGAAATCCGTGAAGAAGGTGAAACTTTGGATCACTTCATATTTTAGGAAAATGCAGAGGACAAGAAAAATCGGGGAAATCCACCAGCAAAGGAAAATCTTGAAACTGAAGGAAAACCCGAATGTCGACGTTCTCACACGACTTCAATCAAATTGATTGAATGATCACAAATTTGAGGAACTTGGGTATACAACCAACTCGATTTGAACCTCCTATAGATCATCATTAAATTTGAGGCTCATCCAAAGGTAAATCAAGAGGAAATGGTGATGCCCTAAATCCGAAGCCCTAAAATTTCACCATGAACTCAGGTGAGTTAGCCCAGATTTGATTACCACTCCTATTAAGCCCGAGGATGGGTTATTCAAGGGAGACACATGCGAGTTTCACTTAAATGAAATCGAAAATAAGCTCACAAACTCACTCAGGGCCGACAATCACACAAGCTCGAAAAACCCCAAAATCAACCAAAATGAAAACAACCATGCACACAGGATCGAGCTCAAAAATGCAATCATGAGAATGCTAGGCACCATTGAACTCATCAATAAATTGGAAAATACAACAACTGGGCCATCAACATTCATAAAAATGATAGACCAAAACCCCAACCTAGGAATTCGACAAGGAGACGGAATGTCGGGAAAATCCAATCCATGCAGAATTCCGTGAAGGATCGAAATCTTTGGGAAATAGTGCAAAACATCAGCCAACGAGTTTTCAGAGCATCTGAGGAAATCCGGAAGAAGTGGAAAATCCCGAGAGCAGTGAAAAACCCGAAATGAGCTCAAAACATTAGATTTTCAAAGTGCTTCCCAAAAGGGGGGGCATATGCACGAATAAGATAATCCTTCAAACACGCACTAAGGCAACAAAACCTCAAAATCCAAGGGATAAAGCATCAAAAACCAGAGCAAAAGAGGGTCCCTACTTTTAGTGGGGCGTGTGTGCGAAAACTGCACAACAAGTTGTATCCAAAAAATTCTTTTAATGTGGCTCACGGTTCTGACTACTGATTCTCCTTCTTACGACATCCCTTTGATTCAGAGATGGCCTTGTATTATTCTTCCAATAATCTTCAATTAGTTTTCTCAATGCTTCAACAACTTTTTTATCTTTATGTGGCAGTCTTCCCGAGAATTCCCATAATTCATTTTAATTAGTACCCTCAATTCTTTTCCCCCTTTGAACAACTTTTGATAATTTTTTCTACTAATTCCCATTTGTTCACTTGTCTTTTTAATGAGACGAGATCTATTTGTTTGATAGCTTACCAAAGTCAATGTAATGACACGTTGGGTGACATTACTATCCTTTGAGCATGAGGTCTTACCCACACTCTCATAAGCATCCATTAGATTCTTCACAATAGTGTTTTCACTTGATGCATTTGATGTTCTCAACCCAAGAGTCTTCATGATGTTTCTGTACTTTAAACCCCGCATCATTTGAACAAATAGTTGACATCTTGCTATCTCATTTAGCCTTTCAAAGAACATTTTCCAAATCTTATCAGCATATCTTCTACAAGTGTATTCTAGAATCTTACCTTCCATGTGCTGCAAAATATCCTCATCAATATTAATCAAAAACTTTGGCTTTCTACGCAAAATTCTAGGTGGTGTTCTCCTAGGCACATACATCTCAAAATTAACAATTTCATCAATATTTAATTTAGGTGGGCTAGATTGCATACCTTCGATCGAGGGTGGAATAGAAGACATACCTTGAGGTTCACATGGGGATGATGGCATACCTTCTTTGTCAAATCCGAATGATGATGTACTCTCAACTTCAGATGTGGTGGATGGTGTCCAACCATACTCACTTGTAGTAGATGGTGTGCCTCCGTATTCGCTTGTGCTTAATGGTGTCCCTTTGTATTCACTTGCGGTAGAGGGTGTGTCTCCAACTATGGTATTTGCATCTCTCCTAGCACGAATATTTCACATCTGTACCCTTCGTGCTCCCAATTTATTTTCTCTTTGTGACAGTTGAGGTTCCTCTTCAATTGGCTTGTTTTCGTCAATCATTTCCAATTTCTTCTTTTCACAATATGTTGCCGCCTGTTCTCTCTCTTGTTCTTTAAAGGTTTCATACTCTTCGTTTGTTAGATCTTTCTTAATTTTTCATTTCTTCGGAATGGCAGATAATTTTACCTGTAGCATGGTAATGAGATGAATATTAGTTCCTCAAAATTGTATCCATTAAAATAAATGAAATATATGTCATTCAAGGCTTCATAAATAGAAAACATAGGTGATGAGGTAGCTAAATACTAATGAGGTAATTTAGAAATAGATGGAAAGCATGGAACAGGTCTTGGGGAACCTGTTGGAGTCTTTTAATGGCATTAGGGGGGTTGGGGTGTGCCTTGACAAGTTGAAAGCTTCCTTGTACAGGCCTAGTGAAGCCTTGTTTATGGCTTGTAAATCAATCTTTTAATACATTTGTTTTGGCTGTTTGATCATGTGATTTTGGGAATTTTTGGAGGATGTTGTTAGGAGTCTAAAACCATGTTTCATTGTCTACTTAATGCCTTTAATTAGTTTTTATTTTGACTTTCCTATTGGTGAATGTTGCAAAGTTGCATGGGCTTGTGTAGGAGTGATGGAAGAATGGATGTTTTTGGGTGCAAGGTTTGTTTGTTTGGTCATATTGTGTTGTGTGAAGAGTGTTTACATCATCCCCAAGTCTTTTTTAGATGTTTGGTTGTGTGAGTCAAATTGAGTGGTCAAGTTGCATTGTTGAGAGGAATAGTGAAGTTGGTGTGTGCATATAGAGTATTTGAGAGAAGCTTTTGAAAAGGAAGTTGCTTCCCTTTCCACTCTACATCATTTTCAATAGTATTTAGGGGTCTACGTAGTATAATTTTCAAAATGTGCAAAAATTCCTAAGTTGTGAAATTAACAATCATCAAAAGTTAGATTTCACACATTCACCCCTTGCACCCTAGTAGTAGTGGAAACTCAGTTTGTGCCCAATAACTCCAATGTTCTCCCAAAAACTAGAGAAAATTTTGATGGTTTTAGACACCCATTTCAGAGTTATTATACATATCTCAATGTTAGGTACAAGTCCTTTGGACCAAATCCCCAAAAAAACCCCTTCTAAGCTGACCTAATTAGGCTGATTAGGCCTAATTTGCAAAGCAACATGCACTCAAAATTATCACATGACATTGAAACCTTGGGAAAAAATTTCTAACTTTCCCAAACCTCCAAAACCACAACTAGATTCCTCTAGTACAGACAAATTCATGCCAAACCTGAAAACCCTTGTTTTATGCACTATTCAAGAGGGTTTATTGAATATGATACTTCCACAACCTCCAAGACTTTAAAAACAACTTGAAAAAAGGAAATTAACCCTTAAAATGCATAAAAGTTCAAAACATCATGACCTCCCATAGAGATTCTCCCAAACCCTAGGCCTAAGCCCTCATTCACATGCATTTTTGTTCACAACAATATTACTCATATTGTAAGTTTGCACCCCTAACACCTATAACTCACTAAAACAAAAATATTGTCTTGAAATGGGCCTTATTACATCCGCAAAACACTAATCTTGCACACTTACATGTAAATTCAAAAACTTGCCTTGAAAGGCTACAAAGATACTTTAGTGCAAGATCACCATTTTTCACATTTTAACACCTAAACTCAAAAACTCAACCTAAGACATGCTTAGTAGTCTTGATTGACCTTATTCAAAAAAAAAAATTCTCAAAGACTCATCAACCTACCTATTAACCTCCTAATTACCATTAAATGATCAAATAAGGAGGATGAGGTGTAGGTGCTCCTGCACCAGGGTTGTAAAAATGCATTAAAGAGGGAGACCAACGGTCACCTCTTTCAAATGTTAGTCTTGGAAGTTGAATTGGTTTGTTTTAAGAGGAGGAAATTATAAAAGGTCATGAGAAACTTGAATGGAGGATGATCCTTGGATTGGGCATCAAACCAAATGAGGAAATGTTGAGTTTTACTTAAGAAAAATGAGGTTTTGGTGAGTGAAAATGAGTTTCTGAGTTGGGCAGCATTATTTTATGTTAGATTGAGAATGAGCAGGGTATTTTAGGCTTGTTTGAATAGTTTTCAAGTTTTGGAGTGTTTGGAAACTGCTACTTTCAATAAAACCTAGGGTTTCTAAGCCTAGGGAGAGGTTTTTATGGTTTGGGTGGTAAATGATTGAATCTTTGCAATCTAATGCTATAATTTGAAGTTTTGACAGATATAAAATGTTTCCCCAAGGTTTCAGGAGATTACACAAAGTTTTGAAGGTGGTCCCTTTGTAAAAGTGGGCTAATTTGGGCCCTTAAAAGCATAGGAAACCTGGTTTGTGGAGTTCGGTACAAAAAATGCATTGGTGATTGTTGGATAAGTTGAAAGGCTCTATAATGGGTCCTTGATGTGTGTTGTGTTGTGAGTTGAAAGGTTGTGTGAGTGGAATTATACCCGATTGAGTGACTTTGATATGCTACAAGGAATAGTGTGAATATGTTGAATGAAGAAGTCCTGATGAAATTGTAAATAGAAAATTGTGTTTGCATATTGGAGTTGTGTATTTGTGTGTTGCAAGCCTCCCCCTACTGCATTAGGAGTATATTCCAATTTTTTATAGACTTGTATGGAAAATTTGGTAGCATAGACAAGGAAATCAACTAGTTTGTATAACTGTTTGGCAAAATAACTCAATGAAAGCTTTGGAAGCATACATAGTCAATTGTTAAATAACAAAATGCCTGAAAGAGATGTGGTTTAAAAAAGTAATTGGAAAGTGTATAAAATTGTGTAATTTAAAATGTCCATTGACAACCTAAGGTTGTAACATGACAAACAAACAATGGTCAACATGGAATATGCAAAACAACAAAAATGAAAGCAAGCCATAATAGAATAAAATAAAATGTACAAATACTTCACATACCTTATAAACTAGAGTTTGAAATGGAGGAGTTCTACCCAATTATGTAGCCTTTGCTTATTCTTTCCTCAAACTCCTCAATAATTTGACTTTTTCAAAAGCTTGTTCCCCTCCAAACTTCAATTGTATATCAATTATCACTAGAATTCAAAATTGAATTGATATTATATGCCTTTCAACGTGAAAACTATGCTATTTCATGCAAAGGTGGTGAAAAGATCATGAAAAAGGTGGTGGAATCTAAAAATAATGCATGGACACTTCACTCAATCTTGAAAAAGCTACTTTTTGTCAGAGCATGCATAGAACCAGGATAATATGTAGAATGTGGGCCGACATCACGGGTATATTGTGTTTTTTTACCATTTTTAGTGCAAGAAAAAATGTGCACGCATTATAATGTGAGCATGTTATAACACGCACATGTTATTTATCCCTAGAACGGTCATGTCTCTACTTCTAAAAAACACCCTTGCATTATCATAAAGTTGGTTTTTTTTATAGGTTTATTTTATCTCTTTGTCTATACTCTCTCCCACTCTCTCACACCCTCTCTCCCACCCTCTCACCCACTCTCCCACAGTCTCTCCCACTCTCTCCCTCTACCACTCTCTCCCTCCCTATCTCCCACTCT
>VDFB02077895.1:0-14318 GCA_007258455.2 Sequoia sempervirens
TAATGAGTGAATAATACATATTATTATTAAAGCATTATATTTATTATTATATTTAATTTTATTTAAAGTCTCTGGCTCTCCTTATCTTCCACCAGAAAAACCCAAACAGCAAGAAAAATAGTAGAATCCATAGAGAAGAAACCTACCTCAGAGGTTTATTTGACAATTTCCCGTAATCGAGGCGTATTATAGAGAGTAAAGAGAGCTGATGTCCTACAACCTTATACATAGATGGCATCATGGGGCAAAGTTCCAAGGTTGAAATGAAAGGAACATCATCTGTACTTCGACCAACACACACATTAATAGAGTTACCCCTCGCCATATAGATTATTCCCTTCGCAAATGACTGGCTATCCATGTTTGCTACAACAGTGAGCCAAGGATTAGCATCAACCAGCAATTCAAATCGTGGTGGTGCCTCAAGGCCGTCATAGTTACCATATAAGAAAGAGGCGCGGATTGAGTACTTTCTTCCCCATACAGCAGGTAAATTGTAGCAATTTCGCTTGCCTTGAGGAAAACTGCGAAGCTGTTTCAGTGGCTGCTCCACTTCTCCCTCTAACTGAGCAGTCAAAATGCCTTTTTTCTCAGCTGCCGTGATGTATTGTTCATCTGAGGTCCAGCTAATGCCCCGGGCATCATTATATTCCCCTTCTCCTCCACAATCCAGGCTGATGAATCCTTCAAATAGCAATAGCAGCAATGCCAAATTGAGAAAGAAGAAGCAGTGAGCAAACTAAATAAGAAAGTTAGGTACTAAAAATATTATTCACTCTGGATTGTAAACACACCAGCAGTTTAAATATTTAGAAAAGGAGTTTAAGCTAAAGACTGCAAGCCTCCATAGTCCATAATAGTTTGAAAAAGAGTTTTTAAAATAAGTTTATGTAGAATATGATATCATTATTCACAAACTATTTCTAAATCTATTGTAAGTATAGAGTTTTCATTCAGGATGTATGAAATAATTTATTTGCAAAAACGTTTTATCATCAAAAGAAAGTTCATAAAGAATGAGGCGAGGATTTTGTCCTGAATGATTCTGATAGAATGGATACCTCTCAAAATCCTTGACTCTTAGTTGAAGAATTTTCAGTTTATAACTTATACTGAACAATTCAGAATTTAATGAAACCCTCCTCCAAAATAAAAAATCAAGTGTTTTAAAAATAAATAAAATATAATACTACAAATACTACCACAGATATAAACTAATCTATGATAATTAAACAAAACAGGGTTTATGCTTATGATAATCAAACAACACAGAGTTGTTGAGATTATGTTATGAGGAGTTGGTTGTATATATAAATCTCATGTGAAAGAAAAACAAAATTGTAGTCTCATAGAAGAATAAGAATATCTCACCTGGCTGTGCATAGAGAACGCTGCATATTGAAAAACCCAACAAAAGATTGAAGGCAGCTGTCTTTAAAATTGCTCCCTCCATTCCAATGACAATGGGAATGCTTTCCAACTGACTAATCTGAGATCGATCATCGATGTTAGGTATTTAAGAAAGAAAAAATAAAAATGAGTGCAGATTATTGACTAAGGACCATTTGACAACGGAGCACAAGTTAAAACGACTATTGAGTATTTGAGAAAGAAAAAATCAACTTACAAAATTATTTGCGTCTAAAAATCTCCCATAAGATCCTCAATTATTAAACACGGAACACAGACTTCTCTTTTCAAGTGGGTCCACATACAGTCTTAAATTTACATAGTACACATTTAGAAGGAAATAGATGATAGAGTTGGAGTAAAGGGAACGTCTTATTTAATGTTTTGATGAAGATACGTTAAACCTTGTACATCACACATATTTTAAAAATATTATTAAATTTAATTAAAATTCAATTATTTAATTACCGTTGATTTTTATTATTTGTCAAGCTAATCTATTATTTTTAAATTAATAGATTAATAAAATAAAATATTTATTTTTATTTAAAGTTTGAGAAATATGTTTGATTATCAATCTTCTTAAAAATAATATGAGTAATTTTTCTCATGTTTTGATTGGCTTTAGCTAAATGAACTAAAAAAAATTCATCTTCTCTCTATTAATTTTTTATTCAATTTTTATTATGTTTTTACAGTGACAAATGAAATGTAAAAACAATTTCATTGCTTTTGTTTACTAAAGTCGAAATTTGTACAATGAATGTTCTATCTTCAAATACCAACCTTTTTTATAAGTTTGATGTGATTGAAATGAAATTTTTTAGGTAAGAGGTAGATTCACAATTGTATAAGTTGCACATTTCTTGCTAGGTTGACATAAAAATATAAAAAATTCAAACTATAAATATCCACAATTTTTTATGTTAAAATCTAAAACTACAAAAGGTAAGTACTTGACTACCACCTACAATTTCTTGTAAATAAAAGTCAAATTACAAAGAGTTAGTACTTCACTCTTGACCTCACTATCTTTTCTATCAACTTTTTTGGTAATTGTTATTTTGAATGTATTAATATGTAGTTATAATCCTACTCATGAATAGCTTGTACATTTCCCAAAGCCTTTGACATCATTATGGCTACCATATTGCATTTTGAGATTTCATCCCATAAAGCCTAATATGAGTTTTGTGTTAGGTTTTACTATAGAGTTAAGACCATGTTGTTATCACTTCAAATGTAGTGAAATTTGAATTTGTAAGCACATGATGAATTTTATTGTGAAAGTATGAATATAATATGAATCTTTTAAAAGATTCAAACAAACAATCACTTTAAATAGAAAATAAGCTTTTCCCTCAATTTTTGCATGTCCCATCATTTCAATCTTATAAACTATATGAGTTTCTATAGGTATAAATGTTGTTGTCAATAACAAAAGAAAGGGAATTTAGTAGCATTTTACACTAGGAGATTTCTAGTGTACAATTAAAGCTTGAGATTCTATGTGAACAAGTATTATAACACTATCTCATAGGAAAAGAGGAAATGTTTATCTTTTCAAGTGGGCCCACATTGGATCTAAAATTTACATGGTACACATCTACACATGGTACACATCTACAAGGAAATAGATAATAAAGTTGAAAAAAATAAAAGCTCCCACTATTACATGTTTGATAGAGATACATTAAGCCACTCATCCCACAAATTTTTTCTTGAAACTTCACTAAATTTACTAAATTTGGATACCCAACTATTTAGTTAGTGTTGTTTATTATTATTAATCTCTCTCAACCTAATAGATATAATTTTGAAATTAGGTTAATCAACTAATAAAATAAATGTATCATTTTTTATTTAAAGTTTGAGAAATACGCTCTATTATTAATCTTTTGAAAAATAGTAATATGAGTGATTTTTCTCATGTTTTGAATGACATAGCTGAATGAAGTGAACTCTCTATCAATTTTAAAATCATTTTTTATTATTTTCTTGCAATGACCAATGAAATGCAAGAATTATTTCATTAATTTTGTTTCATTAAAGTTTATATTTGTGCAATGAATTTTGTGTCTTCAAATGACAACTTTTTTTTTTATAATTTTGATGTCATTTGAATAAAACTTTTTTCTTAAGAGGTCAGATTCAAAAATTGTGTAAGGTGCTTATTTATTGATAAAAATATAAATGAATTAAACAATCAATATCTACAATTTCTAATGTAATCATATTTCAAATTTGCATAAAACAAATAATCCACTACCACTTAAAATTTCTTATAAGTAAAATTTTGAAACTACAAAGAATTAGTAATCCACTATCAATCTCACTATTTTTTTATCAATTTTTTGATAATTGATATTTTGAATGTATTGATATGCAATTACAATCCTACCCATGAAACATCTCATAAAGCCTTTGACAATATCATGGATATAATATTGCATTTTAATATTTTATCCCGATAAATCCTTCTACAAGTGTTGTTTTAGGTTTTACTATGTAATAAAGACCATGTTATCACCTCAAATATGATGGACTTTGAACGTATAAGCACATTTTGGACTTATGCAAGCATATGTAAAATAGTATTATTTTGGAAAAGAAAAGCAAACAATCACTCTAAATATGAAATAATTTTTTCCCTCAATTTTTACATGTCCTCCGTTTTTTTTTTTTTTGAGAACAAACATCACGAGTCTTATCAGACTGACAAATTAAGCAGCCAACAAAATTTGAATTACAAATTTTCATTCGCCAGTTAAACAAATTCAAAATTAAACCATAACACTGGTTGCGAATCCAAATTTTATTATGGTCAGTATCCCCAGGCATACAATGAATTTTGATCACAAAGTTTTGTCTTGTTTATCAAATATTTATTTTCCCTATCAAGCACCCTTAGCTCTGCAGTTTCTTCTTTCCACTGAGCTTGTCTCCGATTCTTTGTTTCTCCCCTCACTCCTGCCTGCACCTCCCCTCTTTCTTCTACATAGTCTTTTCTCACTCTTTTCTTGTGCACACTTTATTCCTCTCTGTAACATTCTTTCTTACCTCACACGACCTCTCTCTTTTCCCTGTGCACTTTTTACCTTCTACTGTGCGTCCCTTCTCCTCTTCACAGGTGACCTCTATCTCTTTTTTTTTTTTTCCTTCTCTATTGCACACTCCCTTCACCTTCCCCTTGTGCAGCCTCTCTTCTTTCCTGCCACCTCCTCACTTCCAACGCCCTCTCTTTTGCCTATTTTTCCACGCTGGAAACTCACACTGCCAACAACCACACACTTCCTCTAATTGAGCATATGGAGAAATCACCCAAAAGCTAAATGTCCTACAACCTCATACATATACTCCCCTGTCTTAATGTATTGTTCATCTGAGGACCAGTTAATGCCCCGCGCATCCTTATACCCCCCTTCTCCACAACCCAAGCTGATTACTATGAGTTTTCTTAAAATTCAATAGTTAAAAGCCTGGCTCACTGGTTACACTATTTTTTTACTGTTGTTTATCATTTAAGTGGACCATTTAGAACCACGAGTAAGGTGTAGTTCAGAAAGGGAAAAAATCAGCTTAAAAAACTATTTGCGTATAAAAGTCTTCATAATATCTTAATTACTAGCAATTGCACCTTGGTGTGCAATGGGTACACCGAAGAGTTATGTAAGTCAATGTAATTAGATTTCCACAATCCATATGAATATAAATCTAATTGCTTTTGGATTTGATTGTGTGCTAGTTTTTTGCATCAACGTTTCGGATCACACTTAGTGATCCATCATTTGCTTATAGATTTGATTATGTGCTAGTTTTTTGCATCAACATTTTGGATCACACTCAATGATCCATCATCAAGATAGAGAGTTGAAAGAGTTATGTAAGGTCAAGTAAGGAAAGTTTTGATATATTTTTTACAATTTTTGGTGTACATGAGGTCAATTGGTAGAGAGAGATATAAGGGTAGATAGAGAGAGAGATGAAGAGATAATGGGATAGAGATATAGGGAGATATGGAAGAAGATCGAGATCGACGTCGATCGATCCGACGAAAGATCCGGATCGATCAAAATTTCCTCAAAATCCGAGATCCATCGACAAAAATCATCAAAATCCGACATCAAAATCAAAATCAAAATCCGTCAGAAAATCAAAAGGTAAGATAAATAAAGATCGAAATCCGTCGAGATCGTCGTCAGGATCCTTCCGGGATTAATAAATCCGAAAGGATAAAATCAAAGACAAATCCAGGATCGGCATCAAAGAAAAGAGAGATGTAGGAGATAGAGATAAAGGAAGGAAGATGGAGATGGATATGGAGAGAGAGAGGTGAGGAGAGAACAAAATAGAAAAGAGGAAGACAAAAGAAACAAAGAAAGACGAGAGGGGAGAGATGGAGGGATAGAAAAGATCAAGATAAGGAAGTTATATAGAGAGAGGTCACTATCTCCTAGGTTTCTCATCTTTGTAATCTCATATTTCTTTCATTTTATCTTCCTTCATCTCTCTCTCTCCGTCACTCTCTTTTTCTATCCATATTTATCTCCCCTTCTTTTTGTTCCCATCTCCCTCTTGATCTATTGATCTATCTATCTCTATATATGTCTTTGTCTACTACTCTTTGTCTCTTTATTCTCTCTATGTGACTTTATATCTATATTTTTCATCTTCTCTAGTTTCCTCTATCTCTCTTTCTTTATCTCTCTTACTATCTCTATCACTTTCTCTTTTTCTTTATTCCCTCTATGTGACTAAAGAAATGCTAACATACATTAAGGATAAACCCAAAGAGGTGAACTTCAAACCATAAAAACTAAGTAAAAGTAAGAATAATATTATATGGAAAGGATCTCCCAAGGAAGCATTGAGATGACAAAGAAAAATGGGAGTAGTGATATCACCATGTTTGTAGGTCAAATCACAACCAACAAACAACTTTTCCATCTATCACCATGAAAGGGCCAGTGCAAGATACGATGATGCCCATAATTGTCTAGGAATAAGAGGGTAAATATTAACAATACACATAGAAATCATGACACACATCCTAGAACCTTTCCTAGCATCCATAACGAATGAAACTTTGATAATAAAGAAAAAAGCTAGAGGTGTGCTACTACTTCCATGACCCATCCCCTGGACAAGGGTAAAGCCAAGATTGTGACTTGCTAGTTTGAAAGCATTGGTAGCAATACTAAAAGTGGAACATTGTCTTATTAATTGTCCCTATATGTGTGTGAGTTGGTTGTATCCAATTAGTGTTTGTGACCTTTAACATTTGCACCAGGTTCAAGGAAGTCATCCTGAGAACCTTGAAGGTTCCTATTCAAGGATATACATCTATGAATTGCAACCCCATAAAGAAAGGATAAAGCATCTCTGATCATGATACAACAAAGAAATTGGATTAAAAGCCACCTCAACAATATCATCTACCTCAAATCTCATAGTAGAAAAGAAATTTGGAAATAAGGAGTCTCTTAGTCTCCATCAACCAACAAATCCTATTAGATCACAATTGGTGGGAGCACAACCTCAACCATTTAGAATATGTGTGAAATATCAACCTTCATAATTTACAATTGTGTAGTGCATGAGTATGACCAAGTAGAATAGATGAGGAATTTAGGAGAGTTTGATATAAACAAGCATCACAAAAATAGCGAATAATTCTTGATAAAGAATAAGAACGAAGAGCTTTTTGGAAGCAAAAATAGTTCAGCCTTCTATAGTTTTGAATTTTCAGCACATCTTTCAGGTGTTGATGCTGGAGTGCCTTGGCAAGGGTCCCACCTAGTGATAACTTTGGTGTTGTGAGTGTTTCTTTTCCAAGTAATATGTTGATTAGGAAAATTTATTTGATGTTGACATTAACCGTAGGATTCATTCTACCACTTGGGATAGTTGCCTCTCCATGCAAGGTGATGGCTCTCATCACACCAAACAAAAAAATTAAGTACCAAAAATACTCCACAATCTAAGATTTGGTGAAATATTTCCTCTAGTAAATAATTTGACTTTCCTTAACAACTTTAAATATGGGTATGACCTCAATCCTTGTGTTGTTAATCTTTGTGTCCAACTATCTAGTCTGCAACATGTACACCACAATCAGGATTTAATCCCTCACTGGAAATGGTTTTTTTCCATTTGTTGCACTTAAAGGTGGACAATTTGAAAATAGAATATCTAACACTGAAAACATGATGTAAGTTCCAAGAAGAATAATTTCAAAAAATTTATAGAGAAGCAATCTAATATTCTTTGGGATGCCTTGTGAGGCACATTGTCGAGTTCTTTGGAATGTGAAATGTGTTCATCAGCTCCGACAGAGTCTGGGTACTAAAGGGAAGCTTATCAGCCAAGGAACCAGGAAGGAACAATCTTTTGGGCATGTCATCTTTGATATCGGGCATGGAGAGAGTTTTGCCCCGCACCAACAGATTCTCCCTGAAGAACTTTCCAGCCTCGACCCCCATCACTTTGACCATCCTGTTGTAATCTGAAAACATCACGCCGGACTTGGCATAGTCTTTGAAAGTGAAATTGAGGCTGTAGGAATTGAAGGCCACATTGTGATTGTTGGAACCGTTGGCGTACTGAACGAATTCACTAGAGGAGTCAAACCGGGTTTTGTTCCCGTAAGTAGTGAAGGTGATCCCTGCACCCTTGGCATTCTTTCCGTATGATTTGGACACAGACTGTTGTGTACCAGCAAGATGACTGTAGTTTGTAGAGCTCTCGTCGTTCCCGTTTACATTCGCCGTGTAGTTTTGAAACTCGTTAGTCACACGGTTGTCATTATCTGCATAGCTGGTGAACCCTCCAGTGGTGGCGTTGCCCCCCTGGTCGTAGGCCATGAAGCTGTTGTTGATGACATTGGATCCCGTAGCATAGCTACTAAAGCCCATCATAAGGGCGTTGGCGTCCTTCCCATAGGTGGCAAATCCGTTCTGAATCACGTTGGACATGCCGACGTAGCTCTTGAAATTTTGTATGGGCCTTCAATTCCTACAGCCTCAATTTCACTTTCAAAGACTATGCCAAGCCCGGCGTGACATTTTCATATTACAACAGGATGGTCAAAGCGATGGGGGTCGAGGCTAGAAAAATTGAAAAGTAGCGAATGAAAACAAAAGAAAATCAACTATTCAGATGAAACCAATCATCTCTCGATCCCTACTGCACCGTGGATGGATAAAGTGAGTCGGGCTCACTTCAAATGAATCATGCCGGCATAAATTAAGCATGCAAAGAGTAAGTAGTTTGTTTAAAAGTAGAAAGTAGGCGGAACTTCTTTTTTCAAAGTGGATCCACAATGGGTCACGAAATTTAAATGTACCCGAATAGATAATAAAGTTGGACCAAAGAAAAGCTCTTGCTATTGAATGTTTGATGGAGATACATGAGACCCTCACTTCACACAATTTTCTTTTGATTAATTAAATTAATTTTGAAATTTAACTATTCACTATTGAATTTGACACCATTTTCTGACGGACGTTCCTTGGTCGTTCGATAAATTTTTGTCGGACAAGCGATGAAATGACAAAAATATTTTCATCACTGTTTTTTGGTCGAAAGGTCAACGACGAATTAAACATCGAAATAACGGCGCAGATTCGTCAGTCGTCAGTATTATAAAATAACTCAAACTTTCATCGGAATATCGACGAAAACATTGTGTATCCACCAACGAATTACACCAGAAGTTTGTCGCCATTTCGACGAAATGGGCAAAGAGTAACATCGAAACAACACCAGAAGTTCGTTGCCATTTCAACGAAATTGGCAAGTAGTAGCGTCAAAACAACACCAAAAGTTTGTCAAAATTGCAATGAAATGGGCAAGTAGTAGCGTCGAAACAACACCAAAAGTTCATCGAAATTGCGACGCAATGTGCAAGGAGTTACGACGAAACCTTCATCGTAGCTATAGCAACTTCATTGAACCTTTTCGGCGATTCGTCGGTGGTTTTCGTCGAAATTGCGATGAAACAATGCAAATTTTTTTTTAAAAAATATTCGTTGAAATGTACCATCGCGGAGACTGATGACTGATCATACATACAGACTACATATTGGTTTGATGCTTCAAACAATTCATTTCTTATATTGAAAATTGCATTACCTTATTGAGCTTCTCTTTGTTTCGAGAATAGTTTAATATTCTCTACTTAACAGGGCCAACCACGTGACGGTGGAAGCTCATTTGGCCGCTCCCCTCCCCCCCTCACATCACTCTCAATTCTCCATACCCAATCATATAACATTAATTCTTTATTCATCCATTAATAACATATAACATTCATTCATTCATCCATTAATAACATATAATATTCATTCATCCATTAATAACATATAACATTCATTCATTAACATATTCACATTCATTCATTAATATATAATATTCATTCTTTCAGTTTTTACATATTATCAAAAATATGGTTGTCATGATATGATTACAATCACTTTTTTTTTTGTTTCTTTTTTAAAACTACATAAAGCTGAAGTGGAGTATCATTTTCTAAATCAATATTTGCCCCCCCTTTAGTTGTTCTGCCCTCTGCACGTAATCTTAATGTATGCCTAGTCATCTGCTCATGACATGCGTAATGAAGAGTCTCTTGCAATAAGAAAGAATAAATGTTAAGCGATATGTTTTATTATTATTATTTACAAAATTATTTCATTAATTAAAAAAAAACATTAGAGTGGTTCTCTTTACGATGGGTCCACATCATATTCACGAACTTTTGTTATAGACTTGTGCTCAACATAAAGACACCCTCCTAAATCTGATTTGCGGTTGGAAACACGAAAGGTTACATTAATTATCACATGAGTGAAATTAAATATGTTTAAGAAGGAATATGAGGGTGGTCTTCTTCTGATGGGGGCCACATCATGTTCTGATCTTCTCCTAGCCCTAATCATGCTCAACATGTTGATCACGCTCTACATGCTCTAAAGTTAGAGCACTAAAGGTTACATTAATTAATACATCAATTGCAATTAAATATGTTTAAAGAACTTTAGAGTAGTCTTCTTTACTTGATGGGGCCACATCCTTATTCACGATCTTCTCACAGCCGAATCATGCTCAACATGTTGATCAAGCTCTACATGCTCTAAAGTACTTGGATGCACACCATGAACTTCATCTGTAGGTTGTGCTCCACCCTCACCAAGTTGCATTCCAATGTCATGTGTAGTATTATCATTGCTTGAATGTTTAAAACAAATAGGCATGTAATTACTTTATGGTGGAAATTAATATTGAATAGATTGCACAAATATTCAATTTTAAATAAACTTTATTGAGTTTATTTATCTGCGAGTTGGATGCAATGGAAAATTGTGTTTTCCCAATCAAGACTCTTAGGCATTCAACCATGGCTCCATAGCGCTATTTTGAAGGAGCAATCTTCGAGGTCCTCTTCTATACAGAACTTTGTTGAATTGAGCACTTCATTTTTGCATAAGATCATGAATTTTGCTTCTATGGTGTGATAAAACCAAAATTGTTTTTCAAATTTATTATAATTTGGATGCAATATTTTTATTTATTGATACTTATAATTAGATGCTGACTAATTTCATATAACCACCAAAGCCAAGTTTGTGTTGCCCATGTTTTCTAGTCTTTCCTTTGTTTCCTTGATGTGTCGGATGACCTATGAAAAGATTGAAATCGTTAGATTATGTAAAATAAAGAGTAATCAATATATAATAATTACATTGTTGATAGTATCACATACCTTCCTTGGCCGGTGGGTGTCTTTCCTTTTTTCTTTTGACCCTTCTCGCTCCGCCGGACACCAGTCCTTCCTCCCTCTCTGAAATCATGGGGGGATGCTCATACTTTTTGTTCTTCTCTAAATGTGACCTATATTGGTCCCTCGCATACTTTAGATAGGTACCGGCTTTCTTAAGGACCTTGGTTCGGTTGAATGTTTTATCACCGAACATCACAACTAAATGGTTAATGAGCTCATCTTTTAAATCTTGATTTTGGGCATTCCACCGTGTACGTATGGTGGGCCCGAAGAGCTCCAATGTAATATCACTTAGATGTTTATAAAAAACATCATTTCCTGCAAAATGATTATGGGATCAATAGTCTAAAAAGAGCGATCAATAAGTAAATTTCAATTGGATTATATAGAATAATAATTAAAACATTTTAAAGTACCTGGGACCTTCTCTATCTTTATGGGAACGAAATCCTCAGTCACCACAAGTGTGACCAACAATGTTCCCATACTAGTAATACAGGAAGATCCAGGAAATGCTGCTAAAACATCACCTAGTACTAGTGGCATCGCATCCACGGGGTGCATGTCCTAGCATGTTACGGTATGTATTTGCCAACATTTCGAGCGAATAATATAGGCATGGATGATGGGCGGATGATGTGATGTATCATTAGGAAGATCAAGATGGACACTTGTACCAACCCTTACTCCTTAGGCAACGCTTGCGATTACCACGATCATGGTCGGGGGAGCATCATGAGGGAGGTAAATAATACATAAAAACAAACACATATTTTAGTTCATGACATAAAAGAGGTACAAATATAAAACCATAAAATGAACATATGTTATAATTAAAGACCTCATGACAACTTGCAATTTTTGTAATCTCTTAGTCAATATTTTAACCGTCTCTCTTATCTCATCTGTTTGAGGCACTATCAACATCAACTTAACCATTTCTTCATTGCATTTTTTTTGGATCTTTTTTATCGTATCGAGAGGGTTTGTTGAATAAGCGATGTCATCATCACAAAATATTGATTGCACCTCACTATGGATGCTCTCCTCTATTGCTAGTGTCTTTCCCCGATTAGTCGACTGCAATAAGAATATTAAAAATATTATCAAAATTAACACAAAAAACTTATGAAAAAAACATAATAATAAAATATTTTGCTTGTATCTAATTTGAACAATTACAATGAGGTAAACCTGTCAGGTAGAAGCGCCTGAAGATACATCGCGATTTGTGCTTTGGGCCAAAGCCTTCTCTGTATGATCAATGTCCCCCTGTGACAAAAATTAAATATAAAAAAATATTACCGAAATGAAACCAATAGACTTACGAAAAAAAACATAAGAATAAAATGGTATATTGGAGTCATTAATTGAAGGTTGGGTAAAATGGTACATATTACATACCACCCCCATAGTAACTATGTTTTTAACTAAGCAATTCAAATTGTAATCGATTAGCACATACAAATACACGGTTTCCCTCGCGCGCCTCGAATATGCAATTGGGTTGCTTATTTGTTGACTCAGGTCATGTATTATTTATAAACCCTGCAATATTCCCTAATGCTTTTGGCCTTCCGTCAATGTACATAGCCACTCCTTTATTTTGATCCTTATCTTTTAGTTGTATTTAATTTGCTAACAGTGCATACCTACGCATACTTCGTGTAGATCGAACCAGTTGCATCCAATCTTTATAACTATAACAGGGTCCAACATACTCCATCAATTCAATAACTTCTTCATAACAGGTATTTATGTCGTCCATGCAAAATAGGCCCAAACCATGTAATTACGATGGTGTTATGCGATATATCCTCTCGTTGACACAAAAATTAGTGTTTATTGGAGGAAATTCCTTAGGTACCCATTGTTTCCGTAGATATTTGTACCTCAAGGGCACCTTGACGTTGCCTATGCTCTTATCATCATAAGAACATGACCCCCCTTCAGCAATAAAAAATTACATGCATTTACGAAATTTTCTTCTAATCTTTTGACCTCTAGTTGATCTCCCTCTTTTAGACATACTACATGTCTCGCTTTCCTCTTCTCTTCCTGAATTTCCCTCACTCGAGGAAGACAGATCTAACAAATACCTATTTGGTGGTACCTACACTCAAAAGGATGTTGGATGAAGTTCTTTCATGGTGATGTGATCCCAATGTGACATTATGATTAATCTATCATTTCATCGCTAGAATTTCATAGGTTATAAGGTAATCAAGTCTTGATAGATTGCAAGCTATTGTTACTACCATCCAAATGTGTCCATCACAAATCAAATCTACTTAACGTTTTAACTCTCAAACTTTGTAACAAGTGTTAAATGTAACTATGGTCCACCAGTTACACAACCAAGTCTTCAAATGTATTCTCTAATTGTAATCAAAGGAATTTTTCTCTTCATTCAAGTAAACAAATTTGAAGGGAAACACCACCAAGTGGTTTATTTGACACCTATATGACTAAAAATAGCAACAAATTTACATTTAATTTCCATATGTCTAAGTGGTTAATGGGGAGGGAATGTGTACTAGGCCTGGTTAAGTCATCATAAGTTTACACTTTGGCAATAATTTTTTTTTAAGTCATATTAAATCTTCATATGTCTAATTGCTAGGAGACTTTTGGTATGTTTTAAGGTAGGATGATTGATGAAAGAGCCCAAAGACTAGCCTTTGTCAATGGTATCTAGGTACACATAGCAGCTGTCTTCTCTTATACGGTTGGACATGATTTAAAGAACTTAGATAAGAATTATTCATTTAACCTAACGTTTTCTCATAATGCCATCATTGGAAAAGTATGATCAAATTCTTCTATTGTGAAGAATTCATCTATGTGCCACTAGTAATCACTATAAATGTTTGTAAGGATAAAATGACTAATTGCAGATCAGGTAGGAAAGAATCAACTTTGAGTTCTTTAAAGATTATATTCCTCTATTCATAATTTTTAAAGGATGTGTGTGGAGGAGGTTATCACTACCAAGAAGGGAAGAAACCTTTCCTTGTATTCTTTTATAATTTTTATTATTCTTATTTATTTTACACTTACATTTACAAATACACATACATATGCATTTATTGTTTTCATTTATTTCTCATGTAGTTTAATAGTTTGA